>CABFOP010056883.1:0-18647 GCA_900683385.1 Anoplogaster cornuta
ATAACAGCAAATAGAAGACTCATAAATCAAATATAGCAAGTGCGTACGTGGCCAGGTCAGGGTGCAATCACCTGATCTCTTTGGTTTAGCATAGGAACTATGGTGAGTCATGTTAAAGTTAAGAAAAGTGCTGTGATTGGTTACTCGTGTCTGGGTAGAGGGGGGCGGACCTTGAAGGTAGTGTGGTTTTAAATACTGTGAAATGTAATGGATGCCCCAGTGTTGTTACTCTGCAGATAATGGCACTCAGGTCGTTTGGAAATAAATTATCTTTATAATTGAAGTCTCCTCGTCTCGGATGAAATTATTTACCACCACAGTACACTGAGTACAGAGAGTGGATATCCACACACTGGAATACAGCTCCCAATATTTATTGACTAAAGCGAAGTTTCATCAGGCATCTTCATCAGGCAAATGACAGTATGACAGACAAGAGGATATATATACCTATATATCTAAATACAGTATATAACCCTTGTGGTTGAAACGTTGCTTTAGTCAATAAATATTGGGAGCTGTATTCCAGTGTGCGGATATCCACTCTCTGTTTTCATATCTACTATTATCCAGCACCTGGCCTTATAACAGGTTGGATGTGCACGCAACTACTCTACTGAACAAAGGTACACTGAGTACTTGTATACTTAAATTTAATTAAATAATTTGTAACGATACTTTGACTTCTAGCAGAGCTTTTTCTTTGACAATTACTTCTACTACTGTACTAGTGGGTGGTGTCCGACTGATTGTGGTGGGCCGGTCTGGGACAAAAATGCCATGGTGTTGTTAATGTGCTCAGGGGATATTCTATTGTTAAAGGGACCCTATTGTAAGAATTCAAATTTTCATCTATTTCTATACATATATGATCAAAAATATTTAATGAAGACAATGTTAAAATGTAATTCAAAGTTGTTGCATTTTCAAAAATTCATCCTTTTTTCCAGTCCGTTTCAGACCAACCAGACTTTGTCCTGATTGGCTCCCCTCCGTCCAATCGGGCCATTTTGCAGCGTTTGAACTGGAAAGCCTCCACTCAATCGTGACTGTTCAGCCTTACCCTTCAAATTCGTTCAATAAATATCATATCAACTAAACTACAACATAAAATATCATGACCTTTATTCTTACATTGAGCCATAGTACATTTGAAAACAAAATCATGAAAAATTAAAAATATAGGACCTTTACTATTCTCTGGAAATTGGGTGTATGTGCCTCAAAGGGGTGTTGGCTGCACCCCATTGTATGTGTTTGAATCATAGAATACAACAGTATATTCAGTACAGTAGCAAATCAGTGTGCTACTAAATGGCTGATGGCTGATGTTGTTTCAGGGGCAGGCTGCTTCTGCATGAAGTGCTTGAATGTGCTAAGTGATTTTTGTCACTGAGGGGTGTGACGGCAGTACGGGTGTTAAGTCTCTTTCGGGCCGCGGGGTCAAGCAGTCGTCAGCCAGGGGTCAGGACAAATTAGAGTGGGAACCAGTCTATTTTCTACATGTCCGTTTGCCTCCTCTCATGGTATCCTGCTTTCCCGACGTTATCCATGGATTCGGAGGGTGGGGACAGGTGAGAGGAGTAAACAGCCTGGATCAGAATCCATGTGTTCCTACTCATTCCTACGCAATACCAAACCCGTAATCCGATTTAATCTAGGTTTCTGACGATCACTAGATATATTACAGGAGGGTCAAGGTGGCACAAAGGTTTTAGTACCGGGATGACTTAGTAGGTCTAATTCTGTGAGTTTCATACAGAGTGGAATTTTTTTTTTCCACACCCAGAATATTCTCTGCTTTTTTGCTTCCTGGTAAGGAATTATTATTGGTGCAACTTTTGAGAGAAAACAGTTTAACATTCTCTATTCCTATAATCAGCAATATGATTTCCAAAGAGCACTGGTAATGTTTTATCTGATTGTTCTACCTAATGCGATCTAGAGATGAATACTGGCTGTAGTGTACACAGCATTCTGTGCTTATTTACACACAGGGAATGGTCAAAATAATTGAAACACCACCATAAATTCCCCCCCACTGTGGAGTGTCATGGTGGTTTTGTGTGGGATGCATTTCCTGACGTGGTTTTGGTTTCTCCCATCTCTTAAGTGCTTTGGCTAACACTAATCACTTCCAACATAAATATTGCAAATGATCTGATTGATCTCATAATGCATTTCATTCCTGAGGAAAGAAGTGTCTTCTACGTTGACAATGACAGTACCAAGAAGGCATGAGTATTTGCGATTACCAGTCATCTTCTGGGGGTGAACCAAAAACAACCATGCATAATAGAAACATAATCACTGAGTTTGGACAAAAATATACAGATTGGACTAAGTATTTCTTGCCAGCTTTCTTGTTCAGTGTGCAAAGGGACTCATGCAGCAGCCAGGTATCTGTGAGCCATTCAACCTGAGCTCACTGTGCCCCCTTGTGGGTACAGCCATCTGTCAGCAAATGGCTGTCCACCAGCGGCTGATGATACAGATGTGGAAATGCATCATTATACAGTGACAGAGATGAATGACGAAAGCTGCCACCTTCAGCTGCCACCTCACTGACTGAAGTCGTGACTGTCTTCCCCTTTGTCACAGTCTACCGTATTTTTTAAATTCGCTGCCATTATTCTTTGTTTGCCGTCGGTAGCGGCATTTCTCGGGTTGCACCAACATTGTTTCCAGTTTCTAAACTGGGACGGCCAGAGACATAAAGAGATTTTCCTGGCTTTCAAACGGGAATGGTAGATTAAAAATGCATGGAGGTGTTTTCTCATTATGGAGCCGTCAATGGCACAGTGACAATACCATTTCTCATCATGGAAATGAATTGGGCCGAGCTCATCCATTATGTATACCCATTGGCTGCTTGTTCATTGTGTCATTTCTAAATAGGCTAAAGCCAGGTAGGGTCACGAATAACTTGGTAGTGCATTATGTAACACAAGTGTGCAACGCTCTCTCAGGAACCTCTCTGTTCTTATCTCTGGATTAAGCCCCCATCTACATGAGCACTTGCTTTTAGGAGTGAAATTTAGGTAATTCATTTTGTAACAGTAATGATGAGATGTTTTTCTGCCCGGGTTCTAGCTGACTTTTGATGATACATTTAATGTTATCGTAGAAAAGCCAGGTGTTTTATAGCAGCTACACTGTACAAGCTGCACATTCATGAACTGTGGTTTGTGGTCTACTTGCCTTTAGCCTACTTAGTAACGATGCCTTGGTTACGTAATAGACATTTTCTCCTTTGTCCTCCATTTTTAATCTTTCACTTTCCTCTCTGGTTAGAGAAACACAACATGACAGTCACTTTTTAAATTGTATTGTCCATTTCTCTGTGACATGAGCAGCACTGAGTTCAGGTGAGAACTCAGATTGTCTGCTGCAGACTTTAATGAGTCGTATAGGAAACCTTGACAGGACTCGGGAAGCGGCCTCCCCTGCCCCCGACGAGCCCACGTCTAAAGATGCTGAGTGATGCTGGGTGTAACCCCGTTTACCCCATTTGTCTGTTTGTGCTGGCAGTTTATTCTATTATTTCCTTTAGCATGCACTACAGTGACAGTGATTAAGTTTGGTCGGAGCTCTGTCAGTGTCAGAGCCGTCATCTGACAACTCTTGTTTTGTTCGCTAACACCTCTGGATCTGGGGTTTATTACTCCGCAGCATGTCTCCCAGTCTGCTCTGAAAGTTTATCGACTTACTTCCGGGCTTCATTTTATTCAGCAGCATATCCCTCTCAGAAAAGCAGAGTGACTGAGTATCAGCAGTGCCCTGGTTTTATTATTATTATGCTGTTCTAGTGTTGCGAAGCTTCAGGCTATGCTGTATCTCTGTTTGTCTCTGTGAAAGCTGAAGCCACATTCTGTCACCTCGCCACTTTTCCAGTGCCAATTTACATGATGAGCTGAGCTCTTGTGTGTGTGTGTGTGTGTGTGTGTGTGTGTGTGTGTGTGTGTTCCCTCTCAGCTACCAGTCTATTAATTTACACTGTCAGATCAGTAACAGTGCTGTTAGAAACGGTGACACCTTCTCTTTGGTGCATATAGCATATTTATAACAGACTCATGACAAGATATATATCAAGGCCTATCAAGGCTCATTCATAAGCATTCAACATTCAGAACACCTTGAAACACATTTATGTAACATGATTCACTCTTGACATTCGTTCTTCTGTCCTATACAATTCAGTGTAAAAGTCTGAATTGCCCCAAAAGAAAATAAGGCTGTTGAAGACAAATGGCCATGTAACAGAATAGTAGGCTGCTGCTTCAAGCCTTTAAAAATACTGTCTAACCTATCTTTAAAAAAAAATAAAAGAGCAATAAAAAGAAAAAAACAATGGTTGCAGTGTGTTCCTGTGAGCTGCTGGCATCCCACTACTGTTTTTAATATTAGAACAGCAAATGTGTTGCCAGCCAAATAGGTCAGATGCATAAAGCTGGTGGCCTCCTTTTGTAACAGCATTTCCCATCCCACAATACACGGCAAGAAAAGAATCAACACCAATATCTATCTACTATCCAACTAAGTATACTTGGATGATTTAATACGATCAAGAAGGCATGAATCATACGGTCCTTTTCTCTTTTTTCAGGTGGTGCTCGTATTTGCTCTCAGCATCGGAGCCCTGGTAATATACTTCATAGATTCCTCTGAGTAAGTATTGCTTTTACCTTCATGTTATGAATGAGATGTTAAATCTTAGTCATCGGTTGTGATTCCAACCATCACTGATGCCACTCCAACTGACCCCTACATACATACATATGGTTATTTTCCTCAGAGCAATATACAAAATATTATGGTGACATAGCAGTTTAAAAGATTAAACTCCTACAATGAAAACATCACACATGATATAGCCTACCAATATATAAAGTTTGTTGGAAACATCCCTTGTTTTGAGATTGATTTAGATGAGCCTTGGAGGCTTTCAGCCATTTGCTGCCTCCCAGCCTCATATACAGTACCAGTCAAAGGGTTAGACACCAAACTGCCCCCTGTTACTGGTCTTTTTTTGTTTTGTCTAGTAAGTCAATATTATTTGTTGTCATTTTAGTATTAGTATGTCCATATTGTCTGTGCCTGTATACACTAATTGGTGAATTTAAAAAAAAAAAATTTGGACACACTTACTCATAGAAGTTTTTTTTGTTTTTTTTTAATAATAGTCAAGTCATCAAAACTGTGAAATAACACAAAAGGAATTATGCAGTGACCAAAAAAAGAAAGAAAACTAAATCAAAACTATCCTTAACTTAACTAAATTAAGTTTTAAAGGCAACAGTCACTTTAAAATTATGATTTAATCAATTAATTATTAAAATGTTAGTTTTGAAAATAATTTCATACATAGGCATCAACTTCACAATTTGTATTTGTCTAAGGAACTAATTTCAAGCATTTAAGCATAAGCCTTTAGATCGAAATGTCTTTGACAGTCAGGTGTGTCCACACTTTTGACTGGTACTGTATATGAATAAATCCTCAGTGCGTATAGCGCTGGCCTAATAACCTTGAGTGCTATATGCTTTACGTAGGACTTTAGCACGAGTGCACACATCTGATCCCCTTCCAGGTAACTGCCCTGGGCTTAGTGGCAATTTCTGATGACAAAGCGTCCGAGCTCACAGATGAAAATTGCTTAATTTCTGTAATGAAAGGATCAGACTCTCAGACCGACAGGAAAGACCAAAGATCCTGTTTGGAACAATCACCATCTCTCATCAGGTTGGAGGAAGCGGAACACCCTTTTAGTTCTCTACGCCACCGTATACTATTACTGCTGCCCGGGGGATGTTTGGACAGGATGTGTCATTAGAAAGTAAAACAACACACGTCAAGATAAAAGCTTTTATCGAGCCCGAAGCACAGGGAGTCATGTTAAGGAAGAATAGAGAAAATGGGTTGTTATCTGGCTCGTGGTCCTGGAACCAGGCATCGGTTATTTATTATTTCATAAGACAGCATACTACTGAGGACTTGGCTTGCTCGGAGGCGGTGAGCATGGTCTCATTTCATTATCTGGACAAGCCCAGGTAGAGTTACATCCTCACCAGTACCAGCTGTGGCCTCCCATACTCCCATCTTGGTTGCAGTGTCCAATAGCCAAGGATGACTGTCGACCTCTCCCTTTAACCTTTTCTCACATAAAAAAAGGGTATTGTTACTATAAGCACACATATGGAGGATGAGGAATGTTGCTGCAGCATCTGTTTGACTACTTCCCCCTTCATCCTAGCAGGTTCTGTGCCCCATGCCAGTCTTATCCCTGTCCTTCTATTATTCACACTGTTTTTTTTCTGCTCTACCTGTCAACCCGACAAGCCTGATACTCAAGGCCGAAGAGCGGCCAGTTAGTTGCTCTCCTGCATGTCTGTAAGTGGCAGTAGGCTGTAACAGATACAGCCCTTCCTGTAATTAGTCCTGTGGGGCTACTGAGGCTGCTGCTGTATGATGGACGGGCAGACCTGGCTGGATGAGACACCGGGAAGAACATAAGTCAACGTATCGGACAAGCTTAGATCCGTGATAAAGAATAGAGGCTGCAAACTGGGTAGGTGTGAGACCCAGAAAGAGTTTATCTTCGTAAAGCTGAGGTCATTTCTAACTGCCACTGTCCATTTCCCCAAGGTGAAGATAGATTTGTTTTGTCTGTAATCTGTGGAAACTTTCTTTCACCGTCGGAGGATTCAGGATTCGAGGAGGACGGCGCTTTGGATCGTGAAAATGAAAATGAACCTGTTGCAACGCCATCGCACGTTTTGCTCAAACAACAACAGGGCTTTCTATATGTGGCTCCAGTGTTCAGTCTGCATATCCTATTTGATTTGACTATTACAGCTAAGTGAAGGAGTGGAGACAGAGCTCAGCACAGAGGGTTTCGTGATCCATAACAGGCTTAGTCCCTTCATGACCAAGCCCACTGGAACTCAATTATTTAGCGCAGCAGATCTGTCTGCACTATGGCCTGTCACCCTGCTATGACAGGGATCCGCTAGGCTGATGCATCATTACAGGGAACGAGGGCAGAACTATCCAACATGTTTGAACTATTCTTAGAAGGTGCCAGTTAGAAGGATCTCTATGAATACTGACTCGATAGATTACACTGAGTCTTCCTCGACAGATCACCGCCCCCTCCACCAGCTTCATCAACCAGGAAATCAACTGGATTGCACTGCTGCAGCTCAGTCCAAAAATAATCCCTTAGGTATTTGAATGTCTACTCCTGAGCTCCATTTGAGGGCAGTATTTTATAACAGGTAGTTTATTATATTTTTTACATAAAAGTATTTGGCCTAAATCTGAGTGGTATTAAACACTGTCATTGTCAAGGGATATAGTGCGCACTACTGCCAGGGCCCGCTAAGAGTCAGGTTTTTCATTTTCTGGAAAGGAAATAATCCACTGAGAGGAAGGTGCACATTCTCTCTTGTACTGTAGTGTTATAGCTGCAACGTGTCGGTAAATCAATAGGGCGTTATAGTAGAAGCTCATTGATGAAGAGATCCCTCCGCGGTTGCAGGTGACCATCTAACAAACAGCATGCTAAACAAATCATGACTCCTAACGCGAGAGAGTGACCTGCTTGCCACTAGCCACGCCGCAGAGCTGTAACAAGAAATAGAACATCTGCATGATTCCCAATAACCTGTGCTGAGTAAACAACCAATCGCTGCTCCCTTCATAAAAAGTGACATAGTTAACTTGGCTTGATTTCACTTCTTTCACCTATTCATTACAACTATATAGCTTTTTAATGGAAACTATAACTGATGTCTAAGCTGTAAGTCTTCATTCTGCACCACTGAATTGTCATGGTAAGTTTTGAATGTATAGTATGCATAAACCTGTCATTTCAGGTCTCAATAAAGGGTGTACTCTTTAATTCCCAGGTTATAAATGTGATTACAGTACCATTACTAGATCATTACATTTACTTGGTTAATTATTTCTCTTTATTTGAATTCTTAGTGCCAGATACAAGCTTTTTTGAGGGTGAGACTTCACTACATTGCTAGCATTTGCTATGGCTGCTTGATCTCATGAAAGAAGACCTAAACTCTGCATGCTTTCATGCATTTAACCCTTAAACTACTGCTTTGGTGCTGCATTTCCATCAGATTTAACCTCCTATTCACCTGAAATGCTGTCTACAAGATAGGAACGGCAGGCCTGCAATATCATAAAAGGAAAACCGCAACATTTTCATGAAGTGATATTGCACCTGGAATACAACATATTCTTGAGACAGAGATATTTCGAGAAGATTGTTTTGCAGTTATTTAAGGGTTAATCAGGCACACTGACAAGTTATTGCTTGTGTGACAATAAATGCATGTTCCTTTCTCAACAGAAAAGCCATTGGAAAATCTCAACTATTGCACTTTTTTTGAACACTTATGTTACTCTTTTTTTGTTGTTGAAATCTTAAAAATGCATTTTCAGGACAAGAAGAATGCATCTTTTATGTTTTTTTTATTTTTCTTCATGAAATAGCATTTTAATATATTAATTTTAGCAAACCTTTTCTCACTCTCACTCATAATACCCTTCCTTGGATGTCCCTCTCTCTGTTTCATAGTCCTATTGAGTCCTGTCAGTACTTCTATGAAGACTTCACGTTACAGATTGACATGGCATTCAACGTCTTCTTCCTATTGTACTTCGGCCTACGTGTAAGTACAACCAGTGCTACATAGATTTGGCAAAGAAACATAGAGCTAGTAGAACTGCACTGCAGTCACATGTTTGTGAAACTAATCTTTGTGTCCTTATTTCCAGTTTATTGCTGCCAATGACAAGCTGTGGTTCTGGTTAGAGGTGAACTCTGTGGTGGACTTCTTTACAGTTCCTCCGGTGTTTGTGTCGGTGTACCTGAACAGGAGTTGGCTTGGTAAGGATGATTGTTCACCCAGGGCTATGGACCCGGTGTTTTACAGTGGCCTTTGAGTTTTTATTTCCCACCAGATATAATGCCTTTGGTACCACCCAGTGGACTTTATGTGAGTAACAGTTTGAATGCTAGGTCAGAGTTATTGTGCTGTATACATTTTTTAAGTGCCTTTGCGGGTCACAGAATAAAACTAATATGACAATTCCCATTTGTTGTCAACCCTAAGGCGTGGTTATATTTAAACCCCTATGCATGAAGGTAACAATCAAAGCATTTTGTCATGGTATGGGCGCAGAAAGGGAAAATGGTACAGTACTGTATACTGTGGTAACCTACATTGGCACTTTGGAACATGATATTAGTCACATAATTGTGATGCTGTTGTCACGAAAATGAGCTGTAGTTTATGTGCATGAAATGCATGAGAAAGTTTGAATGCACCACACTGCTGCCATGGGAATGTTAAGCCAAATGATGCCTCTGCCATGGAAACTCAAAGGCTTTCTGAGCTTCATGCATTAAACTAATGCTCCTTTCCATGACAGCATTATCAAATATGCCATGTCTGTCATCTGGTGTGGCACTGAAATGGTCATTAATGAATGTTGATTTGATTTAAGTGTGAATGCCATTACTATTACTATTCCATGTCTTTGGCCATATAGTGTGGGCTCTGTCATTCAAATGCCCTTTGCCTCTTCAATACAGCTCTCCAATATACACGTACAGTAATAATGCTCAGTTGAAATCAGGGTGTGATTGAAAATACATGAATGGATAAACATGTTAGGCTTTGTTGGTGGCTCTAGCACTAGAATAAAAGTCAATCTGCTAAATGTGTGAAGCTCATCACTATGAGAGGTCTGTGAGGAATTAGAGGATTAGGGAGATAATTTTCTGGGTGTTTAGTGCTGGGGTTTCTTCTTCTTTCAGCAGGGCAACATGCCCACCATGCAGCTTTAACCACTGTCCCGACTCTCCAGCGCCACCTTCAGCAAAACATATCTCTTACTTAAATGTAATTACATAATGTACCTGTGTATTTGTTCTTGTGCTGGTGTGGTAGTATGCAAACAATAGAAGCAGAATGAGCTGTGTAGTGCTTGTCTCAACATTGCCATCTAGTGGACATATGAGACCATACATTGTTTCAGAAAGAGCAGAGGTGGGCAACATTATGGATTTTCCATATCGATGTCGGTTGCACTTTCTAGCACAGTACTGATGGTTACTGGCTTGTGAGAAAGAGTACAGTTTCATAGTTTGTTTCTGTACTTGGTTGTTTGTTGCTTGCCGGAAACATTGTTTTTTTTCTCTCACACTAAAATCAATTACTGAGAATCGCTGGTTATGAACAATTCTTTTCAACGTTTTTGATGATATTTGTGCCTATGAACTTTTTCTTGATGTCCACTCAATATAGTTGTTACCATTTTCCTCTGCAAGTTAGCTTTTGCTCTGAGTGCTTTGTTGTTTTGCTTTTTTTGTTCACTCTACTTAAGCCCTTTCCTCACTCTTAACACAGACATGATGTCATTATATAAAAGGATGTTACTAAGAAGTCACTTCCATCCTTCTCTCATCACTCTCCTGTTGTTTGGAAGGCATGGCCACTAGAAACAACATACTAACTTGTCCGTTGCAAAATATCCTTATCCTTATGTTAAAAATGTATGCACATTGCTCAAGTTGCTATATTGTTTTTTGCTGTTGATATTAGTAACCTTTATGAAATCAACTTTATATTGGATATGAGTGTTTAGAACAGCAAATATAAAAGCTTTAATGAACTGGCTATAGGTTGAATCATTATTGTTATATCAGTCGGTGCTAGAGGGAGGGATTTATTGATGAAATGTCATGGATTATTACTTTAGGAAGTTGATTGTTATCATAACTATATATAATTCTCCATTGTTTATCTCTCTTTTATGTGAAAACCCACAAAGTTCTAGAAGTTCTGGGAAATTATATTTAATGCTAATGTCAGCATTTCATTGGTAGAAATAATGTTGGTCAATATTGTCAGTGGACAATTGGTAGTGGAATGATTCACTGTTCTGTTTAATTGAGATTGACCATGTGACAAGCGCTGGGTTGTAACCTTGATGGATGTCATGTAGCGGTAGCCTGGACATCTGTGTTGAGTCCCCTCTTCTACATCTCACTCATTGGCCACGCAGCCATTAAGCCAATCCTCTATCTGAACGTTTTGACACAGACACACATACGTAGAGTAATACCCTCACAAACCAACACACTTACTCTTTCATGCATGGCATGCACATGCGCTCACATGCGCTCACACAGGGCCACATGCCTACACACACCCACATACATAGAGTTAGATAGTAGAGTTAGTTTATATCGTAACATCTCAACTGTGAACTTTTGAAAATATTAGATATTTAGGTATCGTTTAAGATATTTGGTAAAATACCCTTAAATATATCCTTAAATCCATGTACTGAAATGAACTGAAGCAAATGCATCAAGTGACTCTAATTCACATTTCAAATACAATATGAATAGATCAGAGAAGCTGATATTGCATTGAGATTTCAGCTGGCTGTTGCAGTGTTGTACTATTTCACTTTGCAGTGGCATATTTTATGCTGCACACTCAGTTTTAATGGCAACTACAATAGCTGTTATTACATCAGCAGTGATTAATTTAGGGATTATTACAGAACCACTAAATCCAGCGAATCCAGCTGATGGGCAGACTCGCTGTCCGGCCTCTTCCTTTCCCTGGATGAATCCTAAAGGAGCTTACACTCTAATATCCTGATGGGAAAGGGTTTGCTTTAAGCTTGCTGTACGCGACCGATCTCTACGAGGATACTATGGGGGTTTGTGGTAAATCAGATCATAATGCTTCTCCAAAGAAGCATTCTTTTTGAACTCCAACCTGTTGGGTGCTAATATCATGAAAGCATCAGATTTTTTTTCTCCTGGTTTTTGAGGATAATTATTTTTTTGCGTATGATATCTCTAAGCAGGCGGATGGATAACAGTGAGTAAGCGCAAAACAGAGAGAGAGTCTTGGGAAGCCTTGAACTTTACCATTTTTGGAGAGACTGGCATGCACTTGACACTGGAATATTTTTTGCCTGCCAAAAGTATTTACCAGTATTAAAAATGATTCCCACTAAGATGTTAGTGTACAGAAGGCCCGATGGAGGCACTAAGTCTGAGACTATTCTTAATACAAGGAGGCGCAAAAAATCGACTGGAGAGCTCTTTCAGAAGGGCTACAGGGTCAGGATGGGCCATGGACAGGTCAGCGAGAAAGAAGACCAAGACAGCATTTGCCACAGCTTTGGTTCATGCTTCCGTGTAATCTCCTACTGGGGTAAGACCTGGAGAATGTGGGAATGAGGGGATCTCGGCTAAACCCGAAGGTCGGCTTGTCCAGAACCCTCCAATTATGTGTGTGTGTGTGTCAGCTGGAGCAGGTTCAGGTTTAGGATTTGTTCTGTATTATGCTTTCCATCTGGACAAAGCTAACTTGAAATGAAAAGTGAGCTTGGACAGACACATTATGGTTTATTCTTTGTTTAGTTGTATCATTTCCTGTGATGTCTTTTATTTGTGTCATTTGGCATTTGCACAACGTTTTTTTTTACGGCAGGAAATGTTAGTTACTGTAGGATATGCCCATATTTATACATGTGAAGATGGATTTTACATGATAGCTCACTCTTGGCTGTCTCACAAGAGATTATTTGTAATTATTCATGCAGCTCACAGTGCACCTTTCACCGACCGCGGACTGGATTCTTCCTTTTATACACTCTGTTTTCAAACTTGCTCTAGGATGGAGGTTCTGTTTGTTAGCTAATTCATCTTGATGCAGAGTAAATGATGAGAAAATATGTATCACCTTCCATCAGATTTGTTTTTCTAACATTTGGAATTAATGGTCGGAGCACATATAGGAGTAAGCTAATGTATGGGTTGATTATTGGAGCTTTTTGGACTGAAACATCAGAGAAACATACAATTTGAGTGGGACTTATCATTACATGTTTAACCATAGCAGCCTCTATGATGTGATCATGCCATCATACAGTAACAAAGTAGGGATGCCAGTGAGTATTGGACCTCTGGTAATGGATTTGTTGGCGTAACAGTGTCCTTGACCTCTTGGTACATGAACAGACTTTAATTTGACATGTTTTGGATAAATACCCTCAAATTTCGGATTTGACGTCATTGCTGTTTATTCATTCAACCGGTCCTGTCAGCGTCCACCTGTCTGTATTGTAATCCAGATTTTCATCTCTTCCACGTTCAGAGTTTTTGTTCCACAGGAATGAAAAAATGTATCAGGTAGATGCTGGTGCTTTGTGACGAAGTGAGTCTCCTGAGGTTAACGCAGGCAGGATGAGGTGATCAAGAGATTTCTTGGATGCTGAGTTGGTTTTAATTTTCCACACAATTTTTATTTGATTTATTTATTTAGTTTATTTTACAATTGGTGCATAGTATCACTTCATTGGTTGGATTTTTATTTTTAAAACTATGAATCCAATGAAGCTGATAAAGATGGATCAAGGTTTCAGAGGTATGATATTACAGTATGTTTGGCGTACAGATCACAGGTGAATGTCATTGAAGATGTCTGAATAGTTATTATTCACCTTTGAAAATGTCTCTTATGCTTTTTTTCTCACAGGCTTGAGGTTTTTAAGGGCCTTAAGATTGATACAGTTCTCAGAAATTTTGCAGTTTTTGAATATATTAAAAACAAGGTAAGTGCATTCATATTTTATCTATCATGTTGATAGAGTATGATATTATACATTGCACAGCTTTATGTCATTATGTCATTTTGTTGATATAGTTATGGCATAGTCTTTATTATAATATGAATTATTTTCAACTTAACCACTTCCTTTAATTTTATTTGGAATACATTTATAGCAATATGTTTAAAAAATGAGGTCAGTAATATGGTGCTTACGGAAATTATATAAAATTGTCATTTGTGCAGTGGGCATATGATGCAATCTTGGACAAAACAGCTTTTTATCTGTTCCCTTGCTGCTAAGAATTAAGGCTTTTTGCACAGATGTCAGGAAGAGCTTATAGCTCAACAAAATGCTTTAGAATAATCTCCTCACTCATTTATTCAGATGAAGGTAAAGGCAGAACACACAAAACATGAATGGACTGAGGTCTTGCCAGAACCAGAACAAACCACCATTTAAACCAGCTGACACCGACACTAGCAAGATGATACCTGACATGAAAGTAAACCACAATATAGGGTTACTATTAAACGTTAGTTAAAACAAGTTATTTTAAGACATTTGCTCACAAAATGCTACTCTATTTCAAGACAAAATCATCCATTTTTGAAATATTAAATGATACATTTTTGGCAGCATTCTTTTTTTAAATCTAAATATATTTTTCTTAATAAAAATGATAATTCAAAACATGAATGAGATTGAAAAAGATAAAGCAAATTTGATGCAACAACTTTAGATTTCAGTATTTTGTCATAATGCCATAAATGCAGCACCTTTTATGGGACATTCTGGGACTCATTTCTGTTGAAAGACATTCTGGTTGAGCAGCTCAGGATGATTTCAATGAGTATGAAATCTGCATGTAATGCATTTTAGTGCATTTGTCTGTCAAATGTAATGTCAAATGACTTGTTTTGACATCTTCCACTCATATCTAGATCAATGTATTTCCCTCATGACCAATGTAATAATTTATGCATTGAATATTTTTTGTTGAAGGTTAATGTTTATTATCTGGCTTTTTATTGTTCTTGTTTTTAATAGCAATTCAATAAAGCTGGTGAACCTATGTTCAATCTTCATAAGCACATGGCTAACAGCAGCAGGCTTCATACATTTGGTAAGTTCGTGGGAGCCATCTAAGTAAAGCAGGACTTTCTAAGCTTGGTGGTAAATTTCATTATTATTAGTAGCAGCAGTTTAGTCTTTGTTTCACTAAAAGGTCTCAGAGCTTGATAGTTATTGCATTACAATTTAAAAAAAATGCTCTGCAGAACAAGGAACAAATATTGTCTCACTGCTCTTTTAGCCTGGTATGTCTGTTGTCCATGGGCACTGTATAAATCTTGATCTCTGTTCCAGGTGGAAAACTCAGGGGACCCATGGGAAAACTTCCAAAATTACCAAACACTTTCCTATTGGAATTGTGTCTACTTACTCATGGTTACTATGTCCACTGTGGGCTATGGAGATGTTTATGCAAAAACCACCCTGGGCCGACTTTTCATGGTCTTCTTCATCCTTGGTGGTTTGGTAAAAATCCCTCTCTTACTTTATTCCTGCTTAAATCCCCCCATGAAACCAATCATCATAACCCCGGGTGTTATCAAACGCTGGGAAGCCTTTGACTCCTAGAAGAAGCAACTTAAACTGTTGTCTTGCACTGAATGTTCTTGTGGCTCAGTTCACCACAGTATGTTATATGTTATGTTTTGTATGAGCATTGTACACAACTGCACAGCATTTAATTCAGGTTTTAAGATGAAACGGAAGCTATGTTACTCTATGCTCTTTATTAATTATTTTATTTGTACTTACTGCACATTGTGTTGAATAATCTATACAATATGTGTCCGTCATTAACTGTAAAAGTACTGCGGTTTCAGGTGGCTCCACCCTCCTGCTTTCCTACCCTCTTTCCAACAAACACAATGAAAAAGGGGCTGATTTATAGGCCAGCTTGATGGATGCAGCACCTCAATCTCACCGTCTGACACTCAAATATTTATAGCACATGCACAGATGTTACAGTATAATACGGTGCTGATGAAACAATTCCCTCTAAAGGAAACGCTAAGCTGTCATGCATTGTGACAGACCTGAATTAACTGATTCGGTGTTTAGAAAATGTGTATTGTTGGGACAGGTCATTGAGAGGACACTGTGATCCCCAATGACTGAGTATTACCTAGGGATGGCTTTAGCAATATGATGATATAATTTGGTTAAAGCGGATATAGTTTTTGCAACAATAAAACAATTACTGAGGCGTTACAACTGAAAGAGTTCACACTGAGACTTCCATATGAGTTCAGGTTCAGCGGCGTTTCTCCTTTCCCTCACTGAGTTAACGCCTTCTGCCCTCCATTCGGCTGTGCTGATCAAATCAACCCGGCATGTGTGTTTGTTGGACGAAACATGGCACATAAGGCTTTTTCTTTCATTTTAACACTTACATTTTTCTATCACAGATTGACATACCACTAGTCAGCTGTGTCATTTTATTTTTCCTGCTTTGTTTTTCTTTTCTTCTAATATCCGTAAATGATGCTTTGATCATTTTCTTTTCTCTCATTCTCCATATTTTTTTTGGCAGTATTTGGAATGTAACCATGATATAATTTCAGGCTACATTCACACAATTTTCTTCATTAAGAACTGACTAGTTTTAATGAGTTGCTTGAGTTGAATGAGTTTTTTTTTTAACCCTTTTTATTTTCTTTCTCTTTTTTTCCTGTTAACAAATATATTTTAATACTATCCCTACACATACTGTAGTATTCCTTTTTCAGATTTTACGGATATCTTTTAAGCAAAATTAGAGGACTTGCTCTTCTTTTGTCTGTCTTTTTTTAGTCTCTTCTTCTGTCTCCTATCTTCTCCTTAGGCCATGTTTGCGAGCTACGTCCCTGAAATCATAGAGTTAATAGGAAATCGCAAGAAATATGGTGGTTCCTATAGTGCGGTTAATGGGAGAAAGTAAGTATTCTAGGAGGCTCTACTGCCTCCGCCGCAGTAGAACCTTCTCTGCATGCCTTTTTCTTTTTCTTTTTCATGCATGTAGGCCATGTTTGCTCGCTACGTGCCAGAAATTGCTGCTCTCATCCTTAATCGGAAGAAATACGGAGGGAGTTATAACTCGACCAGAGGCAGAAAGTAAGTCAAACAAATAAAAAAAGCCAAACTTTTAATGGTGTGGTTTTGTGTGACTCAAGTGACCCTCTCATAAAGAGGTGATATACCCTGATCTTGCAGAAATAGATATGAAACTGTAATCTGAGCTCTCATGATCTAAAATATTTATATAAATAAAGAAAAAGTCACACCGTGACTGAAGAACTTGGCCATGTTTACTGTATAAAGCTTATTGTATGCTAGTGCTTTGTATGTGTGCAAGCTGTCATCATTGCTGGACATAAATACATATGTATGCTTTTAGTCATTTAGAAGTACTGTTGCCATAGTCAAAGATGATATGTGTAGGATTTTCTCATTGATGTATCACTGTTAAATAAGTTGTGATGACACATGCCACTGGTTAGAAGATCCTTAAAGGTGTGTGTGTGTGTGTGTGTGGGGTAAATTGTTCAATTTACAAAAAATTTACACTGACTGGCTGATATCAGGCATAGTGAATATCGGCCCAAAATATCTGCAAACCGATATATCTGTCTAATCCTACAGTTACTATAACACACAGCATCCCCAATTATCTGCTTTGGTCCCGTTTGGAATACACCAAAAGCAGTGGTGAGGGGAAATGGTGACATATGCTGACATGTTATCACAGTTTATTTGACAATGATATATTTAGAGAAAATCCTACATGGTTTGACGTTAAATGTTTTGTTGTGTCTTTGTTAGGTGGCTTACATGTGCATTTGTGCCTGTTTTGTCTTTTGTCATTCGTACCCATCGAAACTCTGCAGTTTACCAGGATTCCAGGATTTTAGCTTTAATCTCAAATTCATCAATGCACTTTATTTACAACATTACAGAGACAATTCATCACATTACAGTTTCCTTAAAGCACTACGTCAACATTTTGGGAAATTGTCTCACTGGTGAACTTTTCCACGTTACGATAGGAGTACCATCTCTTGAGTCTCTTTGTTTTACTTAAAGAGCAATTCAAAAATACCCTCTAGAGAGCAACAAGCTACCGTAAACAACCATAACAAAATGATAAACTCACTGGTATTCAGAATTGATTACCCACCTCATACATCTCGTCTTACATGCCATTGCTTGCTTCTTGCTGATTGACTGTTATGTTTGTTTATTTTCCACGCTTTGCTACTGTTCTTGGCCTTTATCTTCAGTCCGACCTACACCCTATGGGCTAAATACAATCGAGATAAGCATATACTGTATATCTTGAAACTTCCCTTAAATCTCCCATTCCTCTCAGTGCACAGTTTGCACATAGAGGTAGTGACATTCTGCCGTTCAATAGATCCATGGATGCCTCAGCCCTCGAACTAAAATATGGCTTATTTTAGCTTGTTTTTAGTATTTTGGGTCATTCACATTGTTGTGTCAGGCTTGGTTTGGGATAGTCTCTTAAACCAAATCTCTCCTTCTTTTGTTGGTGTATTATAGAAAACTCACAAACAGCACAGTGGATCTGGCGTGTTATAGTTTCAGACTAAAGTGCATTTCATCGGTCTTCTATCTTGTTTCGTATTATGAGTTTAATATAATAATATAATATAATAATTGGTAAAATGAACATTAATTAACAATCATTCCTCATCTTGCTGACTTATTATGAGAAATGTTCTTCCTTGTCAACCCAGTCTCATATCAAAATGTGCAATAGCTATGTTGGTCCACAGCGCAAAACGTATTAGTTTCACAATAACGACTCTAAAATTGTGAGATGTCTACGTTTTATTGGCCTATTCTTTTCTATTGGCCTGTGTCCACGTCAAGTGACCGCCAAGTTTCTTTCTGTGAAAGGAACAAAAATGGCG
>CABFOP010056884.1:0-10114 GCA_900683385.1 Anoplogaster cornuta
AGTGGAATTATAAAGTAGCTTAAAATAGAAATACTCAAGTAAAGTACAAGTATACCTCAAAATTGTACAATTATCAAGTACAATACTTGAGTAAATGTACTTTGTTACTTTCCACCACTGGTATTGCTGTACTTGTCATTTCCACATTCCACTTCCAAACATGATCTATATAATCTTTTATTTCCCCATTTATGATAAGGAAGCTGTCAATCAAACACACTATTGGTGGGTTATTGTTGTGGTACATTGTTCGATTGGATTTGTCTCACTTGGCTGACAACAAACTTAACAGCTTTAAGTTTGGCCATCAACTGGCCTGGTCATTGATGATTAACGCTGCAATATCCAGAGAGTTAAGCGATTTGGCCACTGCAGAGGACAACGATGCTGCCCCTGATCACCTTCTTGTCCCTGTACACACAGTAATACATAACTTCGGTGAACGGAGGTCGACCCCTTAGTTCTGGGGAATTTGGAAGAGGTTTCTTGACAACTGTGTCTGATCTGGACGTGGACGATGCTGACTGAGCGGCGTTTGCGTTCTCATGCCCCACTAAAAACGAACTTTATGCATTGTGTATTTGCCCAAACTCGGCATCTATTGCACGCCCAACCGTCTTGGTAGGGGGATCCCTCTAGGAGCAGTCCCGCCCGAGGTTTCTGACTTTTCCTCTTAAAGGTTTTTTATGAGTTTTTCCTCGTCCTCCAGGGGGTCTAAGGTCCTCCAGGGGGTCTAAGGTCCTCCAGGGGGTCTAAGGTTGGGGGATGTCGTGTACTAACCATTTATTGTTCACATGTTGGGCACTGTGAAGCCCTTTGAGACTGTAACTGTGATTTAGGGCTATACAAATAAATGTGATTTGATTTGATTTGATCTCATACAAAGAATTGTGGTTGGACGCCCCTCATGTACATTCAGTTCCCATACGATTCAATTACGTTAATTGAATCTTGTTTATTAACTGTTGGAGTCAGTGAACTCCTAGTTTGATTGTCTGAGTCACCACGGACACCACGCCCACTGAGCAGATTATGGAGCAGGAAATACGAAAAGAAATAAATGAGTAGAGAAATAAATGAATAAGGGAACGTATTATTTAGATTTTCTTAATTATGCATTGTTTTACTCATTTATTGAATTCTGTTCACTTGTATTTTTCCTTTTTCTGCATTGACAGATTTCTCTGCATAATATTTTATGCATCTGTATTTATTTTTTATTTGTATAGATGTATTTACTTATTCATTTATTTGTAATTATGGCTGTTTCTGTCTTCCATCAAATGCAACCTTAAGCCAAACTGGATCAGCATTTGTCTTATTTTATCAAAGCTCTCAAAACAAAAAAAACATCCTTGGCTGTGTGGACTGGTAGGACAACAGAATGTAAGTGATGGTCATGAGCAGGTAGAGGTTGTGGATTCATGCATAGTTGTGGATTCATGCATAGGTGCACAATGACATTTAATTGAGACATCCTCAGACAAAAGAGACCCCTGCCTCATTAGCTGCAGTTCCAACAGGCAAACAGTTGGTTAAATGCTGAAACAGAAATGTGTGGTACTGACGGTCAATAGCCAAGAAGTGGATTGGAAATTTGCCAGCAGAGAAATGACCAAATGGCAGAGGAAATAAATTGAATATGAAGGCACCATCACATTCAAACAACATCAAACCCTAGACATCTGTCCACAGTAGAAAAGAGGAGGCTGCACTCTACTGAAAATCAATATCCAATAATATCCATGACATTAGCGATTCCAACTCCTCAAATTAAAAAACAAACCAACTCTGATAACGAACAAATTTCTGTTTAAAAGTTACCATGCCAAGTTTAATCCTGCACTGCATGACAATTTCTATAGATGAAGACACACCTCGGGTGTCTGATTGCATCCATTTTATCGACTAGACCACAAACAAATAGATGTATTAGTCAGGACAAAGGAAAGAGACACTGATTGCCCCTGTGATGAACAGGATGTATCTTCACCATTCTCACAGGATGATGAGCTCAAAATGTTACGAGAGGGAACAACACTGTTCCCTGACATAACAAAGAGAGATTCAAGAGCCTGAACAGCATCAGAGTGTCTTTATTTTCTTCAGTTGCGCTTCACTGGCAACCATTGTCACAGAGAGAAGATTACAAAGTGGACAAAAAGTAAAGTGGACAAAAAGCTTTACACAAGGAGAGGAAGACAATAACACTTTTGGGAGCTCTCTGGGAAACATTGAAAAACAAGAGTGTGGATTTGCAATGCTACAGTTTAGGCTTGCACACACCCAACATGTTCCAATGCAAATTCCCTTTCAAAGCCCATCAGCATCGATGCCAGTCTTAAAGAAACAGCCTTCAAATTAACATTTAGATGGAAGTGACACCTCAAGAACTTGCGAGCCAGAAATCATGGAGGAGTGGGTGAAAAGAAACTGCACCCATCGAAGTCATCTCGCATGCCCCGAGGAGGAGTATCAAGTGGAACCCTGAGTCGAATCCCCTCCATTTGATTACAGCCTATTAACTCAATTATTGACAGGTGCGTCTTGGTAGAGAGGTAGAGAGAGGCCTGGAATCCTCTAGATCGGATTATTTTCGTCTTCATGTCGCCGCAAGCAACAGCGAACAGTGGGGATGGCCAGGGATTGTGTGCTTCCTGTTGCTGTTCACACATACACACCAGAGACCAATCCCCTCTGGACCTATTGGCCAGCTATTCCAAGCTGTGCATCCACCGTTGGTCTGTATACAAATATAGCTTTATTTTATCCTTGCCATCTCTCTCTCTCTCTCACACACACACATACACACACACACACTCCTTCTGTCTCCCTCTAGTCATTCATTCTTTCATAACTTCTTTCCCATATAAGGGCTGCGGCATCACTGTTCCCTCTCTACTCCAGGGCGAACTTACTTTATCTTCTCCCTCTCAGGCCATGAAAGCCTGCACACATGGATGATTGACAGCTCCATTAGAGAGGAGAGGAGCGGGATAACGGTGTGACTGTACTCCAGGCCCTATCTGCTGCTCTCCTCCACCGGATACAAGCCTACACTGAAGGATGAGTCTGTATTATGACGCCCTCACATGAATTTCCAAACAAACAACTGCCAGACTGTTTACAGCCTTGCGTAATCAACACTATGTGGTTTTCTACAGCCCGCACACAAATAAACAAACAACTCAATCAATCAATATCAATATGTTTCCTCACCACTTCTCTGTTCCACAGCAAGGTTATTTATTCTATTCAGCCCATTAAGTCACTGCGGGACACTGTATTCAGGTGGCATTGTTATAAAAAAAACACTTAGCCCAGCTGTTATACTAGACAGGATAGAAATCGGGGGAAATTGTATGACTGAATAAATACACCACTCAGACAGCCTGCTGTTGACAGACACAGATAAGTGGAAGAGAAATGCTTGAATAGTTAAATGGCGATGAGAAAGTAAATTACACTTTTGATAGAATGAAACTTCTAGAACTTGAGAGAGATTTCAGAAATGTTTTCGAGGCGTTAACTTACTCTTCTTCTAAGAAATGATATGAAGCTATTGTTCCTGCTAACTTGGTATGCAAAGAAACACCCCTTCCTTTTGAGCAGGACCGCTCAAAAAAAGTACCCAAAAGGTTCAGGTTCCTGTAGTCATGGGGAAATGGTTCCAGTCCTGACATCAGCTCATTCCTTCTCAGCAGGAACCTTTTTAGTTCCCCAAAAGAGTTCGAGGTCGCTTTCCCGCTGCACCAAATTACCGGGGAGATTAGGCAAATATGTAACGTGACCAAAATGTGACTGTTTGGTTTCATATGTCATTTAGGTACGCGATGACCCCCACAGCAACAGAAAACATGGCAGAAGGCCAAGCAGTCATGGTGTTGATCCGCCACAAAATAAAATGTTGGTTAATTTATAGAAATTGATCTAAATCGATCTCTAAAGCTGCGCCTGAAGCGCATCTCGTTATGTTCTCTGCCGTGCCGGAGACTAATCTCGCCAACCTTCACTCAGCTGTTGCTTGTAAATACACCACAGGCACATCCCCTAATGAGACAGACCAGTAGACTGGATCAATGTTCTCTTTTTGGAAACGAGACGTGCCGAAGTTGAAGCAGAGATTGAACAAGCCGGTATTTTAAAATGGCAGTTGGCGGACCTGGTGATTTTTGTGTCAATTGTATTGAACTAGCATTTTGTTCAGTATTGCAACTCCGCCCCAATGGTTTCTTGTCCCCCAAAAAGTAGGCTACTACCTCGCTAGCAGGAACTATTTTGGGGCAAAGAACTATCTAAGAGGAACCTTTTCAGGGCTAGTTCCCCCGGTGGGAAAGGACCAATAGTACTAAGTTCCTGGAAAAACAACACGCGTGTCTGCAGTCTTTTGTCTCTTCCCATACTGCTCCGCCTATAGCCACCATAGGCAAACTGCTGTTACTGAGCATTAACCTCCTGCCGAGCTGTCAGGGGAAAAGTAGATTATACCTTTTCTTGCAATCACCTCAGTTCCCACCAGCTGACTGAGAAAGAAATATAAATATACCATCAATAACCTCAAATCTCAAATGCCTCTACATTTGATCTTTGTACATTCAATAGCACAAAGCAGTGTTCCATTATTCCTTATTTGTTGGATAGTTGTGGATGCATTCAGGTACAAACACCCAACTGAACTTGGTCATGATTGTCAGAAAGACACAAGAAGGTTGTTATTAAGTACAAACATTCAGGGTCTCAGGAGCAGCTAGGGAATGGATGAAATCAATGCCACTGTACAGAAGAGGGTGCATGCGTGTCACATAAATTCCTGCAGTGCGGTGAGTAATGGATACCGGGACTATCAGGCCTTTGTTGGAAGAGAAGCTTCCCCTGCCAATGCATGTAGTGGATAAACAGCCCCTGGCGCTCTCTCCCGGGGCTCTCTGCGAGTCCACGCTTTGATTACCGAGAAGGAGGAAAAAACAGTCATCAATAATGTAAAGATGTAATTAATGACTTCCCCATTTGTCAGATCTTCCCACCCAGAGCCCTGGACTGCTGCAAACCCCCCCTCCCCTCTTCCCCCAGCTACACACACAGGAACGAGACAAATATGGAAACGGGAGGTCATTACTAAAACATTGCAGTGTTAACCTTTTGTGAAATGCGTTTGGATTTCTGCCTGGCCGTCTGTTGTTGGCCATACCCTCCCCTGTCAGGCCTCAATCTCCTGAGGCTACAGCCATTGATATAGTTCCCCCGAACTGTTTCACAGCTATGATGGCAAACTTTGCATTATTGAAATATCCATGCTATTTAGCGTTGTGAAATCTGCCCATAAACACAAATTGTAGTGTAATTGCTTAGGTCATTGCAATAAAAATGATAGGTTTGGTATGAGCATATGGTTTTAGTTGCTTTCAGCATGCTGATGTGGCATCTATCTCATTGTAGAGGCATGATTAGACATTTCATGGTTTGCTTCAAACATGATCCATCAGTTCAGCACTGCTTTCAAGATCAACTAGTGATTGCTTTCCTTGCACAAAAGAGCCATGGTTTCTTGTTATGCGCCCACACATGTAGCGCAGGGATAGGGAATTGATTTACTATAGGTGTTACATAAAAATCTTCTCTATTACTATGTCAGAGTGCAAACATAATTCAATTATGTAAGGGTTGCTTATGTCTAAAAAGGGTCACACAATTTTACAAGATAGACAGTTGGTCTCTGCCTGTCAGAGCCATTTAAGAGAGAATTTAGCACCCAAAAAAATCATTTCAAAGACCCTTTGAAAGTAACAGAGTTGTTTGTCAATCATTGTGTCAGATTTGTCTGTCCAACCAATTGCAAATGTCTGCAGTCTGTGTGACAACTTGGCATCTCTGGGAGAAAAGATTCTTAGTGGCTGTACTGTGAGAATATGTCTGGTTAACTCTCAATCGTGACATCTATTTCCTGCTTGAATTGGTTTTATTAAACCACACTGTATGTTCAGTTGGTCTTGTGTCAAATATTTTTAATTTGCATTTGCATTAATTTGAAATCTAATAGTTATTATATAGTTATTATTATCCGAAGAATCAGTCTTCTCAAGAAACATTTGAGACAACATGCATATACAGTACATGTTGGTGGATACAAATGTTCAATTAATTGATTTTGTTTCAGCAATCAAATGCGAACACAGTTGAATGATGTGTATCATCTTCCAACCCTGACCCTGACATGCACAGGCAGCTGCTATCTGTCTAATGACTTCCTAAGAAGATTAGCATCTTCACAATGGCCATGTCAGTTGGTAAGTGGAGTGGAAAAGGCACCTTGTGGAGCATGTCAGCCGTTTACGCTGTTGACAAGAAGATAGCCGAGTGAGACTCAATGAGCGGATAGTTTAGGTTTTGACTCATTAGCTACGACCAAATACTAATTATGCTTTATACTTGTTGCCAGTCATTTAGCATCTCCACCTACTCAAAGCCAAATGCCGTTTAAAAGCATATTCATGAAAAAAATGTAACAGCTCCACGGACAGGCGCTTGAACGTGTCCACGAACTGAAACGGACTGTGACGTAGGTCAGATCACGGCTCTGCGCATCACTGATCATCAACTGGAGTGTATATAGGCCTATAGAGCAAAACGTGATATAAGACCTGATACCCCACCTACGCTTCAGCTGCTGATTGGACTTACGAAGGTAGCCGGCCATTATTTAATAACCCAAAGAGTGGACGCCTCACTTTGTCCTCACCGGATCTCCCTGCAGGATCTACTGGGTCCCCTCACCGCTCAGCACCAGGACACGCGCCGTTACCTCTAACACCACATTATCAGCTCGGCAGAAAACAGGTAAAAGTGCATTTTTAACTAAAATTTGTATTTCTATCAGCTGTTGCTTTTCTCGAGACATGGATATACTGCATACTATTACTATTTGGAGAGGCAACGCACGTGCAAAACAATATTTGCGTCTTTAAATCTGACGAATTCTTGCGAGAGGATATAAAAAGCAAGAGATTAATAGATTACAATAACTAATATCAATAATATACTATATCTCTCCAAAACTTGCCGTGCGCTTTTACGCACCAAGCGCACAGCAGCTTATGCGCAACAGGTACAGTAGGATCTAACCTGACTGCAGACTGAGGTTAGATCAAAATTAGGAATTATAATATTAATTTAACAGATTCCCTTTCAACAAATGCATCGAATTCCGTTGTCCACAATAAAACACGATAACAGTCAACATTATTGCACAGGTGGTGCAAAGAAGATGAGAAGAGGTTTGCTGCTGGTGACTCTGTTCCTCGTCATGAAACTCCGCTGCAGCCAGTCCAGATGCGAGGAGCCCGGCTCGCGCAGATCAACTCCAGATGTAGGCTATATGTTTCCTGGCGCGTAAAAGCAGAATGATTTTTTCTCGCGAAACATAAACTGTGACTCATTTTCCCCTTCATTATTTCAGCAGCCTGCGGGTCTCGGTGCGCTCCAGCGGGGCATTCTGAAGAGGTACAGCGATGTGGATTACGACAGTTTTGTGGGTTTGATGGGCAGAAGGAGCGCTGGTGAGTCCTCTCCTCTTACATGTGATGATGAGTGGACTGACTGAACGGAATGAAAACTAATACATTTTGTTGTTGTTAACCGTATTCGGGTAATATCATTTGATCCAAGGATTTTACTTTGAATTAGGCTATTTAAGCAGTAGCTCAATGTGCCAAAATGAATAGCCTAATATAAAAAATAAAATAAAAATATTTGGAATGTGACATCTGATTTGAAGAGCTTCAGCAGGTCATGATATATTTTCTGTTTCTGTTTCTGATATGTTTTTGTCAGATGCAAATGTTGTGAAGTCACCACATAAAAGTAAGACATTTCTAATTTACTAATGATAGCCTATGGTTGTCATCTTAGAATTAGTCTATAAAAACACCTGAACATTTAATGATACTCTCATCCCTCTTGTCAGAAGAGATGCAGGACATGTTTGTTGGTCTTATGGGACGGAGAAACTCAGATCCTGGTGAGTGTGGCTTGTTAGCTGTTGTGGGCATTTGATTTGATGTGATTTTCTTCAGACTTCAAGTTTACCCTCTGTTCCCCGTATGGAGTATATGGGTCTTTATGGCACAATCATTTGATGTCTGCTCTCACAGATAATGGTCCCTGGAGGAAAGACTACCCAGAGAGGAGAGGGATTCTCCTCAACAAGTGTAGACTGAGGTGAGTGCCTCTTGTCTTTCTCTCAACAGATGGGTCATCACCCAATTTACACTACTTTGCAAAGGTTCACACTCCCTTACTGGCTAAAACCTATTAATAGCTGGGCTTCTGATTATTTTTATTTTTTTAATTCAATGTCATTACACTGGAAATCCAAATGACTACATTTTGAAATTCCCTCTTCCACAGTATGTATGTTTAGGCAAATATATCTAGCTATCCTTTTCCATACTGGATTAAAGTAAGATTTTACACATTTAAAAACAAGAGTATATGAATACTGGTTATATCTGTGTAATTGTGTTTTGTTCCAGGTTTCGTCGGGGGCTATAGACATTCATACTGAACCAACTCTTTCATCTGGCTGAGATAACAGAAGATCACAGGATGTAAAAACAACAACTAACTAAATGTCTTATGGAAAAACAGGCCTGATACATACACCTGCCAGATGGATTATAGCTACTGATAACTATACAGTTTAAGTTTTATCTGAAGACAAACATCATTAACAGTAACCACTGATACAATCTATTTCTTTTTCTCCAAAGTTAAATAAACACAATTTTTGTAAATAATGTATTAATTTAAAATGTTGTTGGATTATTGCTGCAGCTGTTTATGCGGACTGGGTGAGCCTCAAAGCTCAACTAGATTGCAGTGCTGTTTTATCATACCCACAAATGTTTACAATTGGGTAATATAAAATGTCATGGCAAGAGGGATTCATTGGAGTTGTGCATATAATACTGTGTTCAATGTTTGTGTTGGCTGACACCCAGTTTGTTAAACAGAAGCACTACCTGCATTAGACATACCGTATGAGCGTCTCATATCACTCAAAGGTAATGAAAATTACATTTTCTAAAAAGGTTTTTTGTCTTTAATACTGAAACACACTGAGTATATAGAAAAACAGGGGTTCAGACAAACTGCAGACAGAAACAAATGCTCAAGCAATTCAACAGTCATTTTTGCATGATGATCACAAATCCAAAATGAAATTCAAACTAAAGCTAACTGAAAACAATCAGAAAAGACACAAAGAGAAATTTCTAATTATTTCAAATATTTTGAAGAAATCTCAAACGCACTGCCATTTGTTGCTTGAAATGTTGAAATTTCAAGAGAAAAAGTCAGAATAAGGAATAACAGCTTTTCATAGTACTGATATTATCACTTCAGACCAGATTCTACTGTAAGAATGACAGAAATCAGAATATTCTATTTTCTATTCCTTCCTCAGTCTAAATACACATCTGTGACAGTGTCATAAATAATTAAGCTAAGATAGATAGATAGATATCCAAGCCAACTGCCACTGAATCAAGTTTTAACCACCCACTCTACTATACATTTACAGTGTTATAGTGACTGGAAAAAATATGTGAATGGATCAAGGAAGCACTGACAGAAGAAAACAAGTTATGCAAAGTACTGTGCAATACAGTTCTCTTTCACAGTCGAGTATGTCCTTGTGCTTCCTACTACAGCCTATATCACCCATCACGAGTATAGATTCAATCACACCAATCACAGTTAAAATACATTCAGTTCGAATCAGTTCTGCCTGTCCTGTGTGACTGCAGTCCTGTTGTCAAAGGGAGATGAGTTCAGATTGTCTTTTTCTCCTTTGCCGGAGTTGGTCTCCATTTTGGCTTGGTTTCCACTGACAGAGCTGGCTGGGGTTGTGTGACTCCCTCCTCCTGTCCCGTCCTCAACTCCTTTAAGTCCTGCGGGTCATGGTTGTCTGTGGGAGCAGACTGGAGCCCAGACCCTGAGGTAGAGGGGGTCGGTAGCGTGGTCTGTAGCCATAGGCTCGCAGGTGGTAGGTGTAGTACTCCAGTGTGTACATCAGTGCTGCTTCCACATAGTGGAAGGATACTGCCAGGTAAAGGCG
>CABFOP010056903.1:0-11232 GCA_900683385.1 Anoplogaster cornuta
CACACCGCTCTACCGGTCGTGCCTTATTAAATGTCACAGAATTAACAAAATAGATATTTTATGTCGATTTACCTCAAGTGACAGCTTAGCGGTAGCTTAGAGTAGCGGGACAAGTTACTGCAGTCAGCGGCTCCTTCTTCTGCATTGGCGGTCGATGGTTTCAAATAGTGCACAGCGATGAAGAAATCTGTCCGAAGTTATGAAATAGGAAGCCGACATAGGCGAGACGTGTGCGTGCTTACTGGGTAATGTATCTGGGGAATTGGAATCAACAATAAATTCTCAGATAGAGATTAATTTTTTTGACCTAACTAAAATGCTGCTGCACACATATTTTTTGCTCGTTTTACATCTTGGAATCCTGTAAAGTCGTAAATCATGGTTAGTTACCTTATTTGCCACGCAACCAGCTTTTTGGCATGTTTGGCATGGTTGATTTTAGTTTTAAGACTATAAAGATAACTGCAATACAAATCAATGTAAAGTACAACCTTGATTTCCCCAATGGTGTGGGCGTGGCCTAAATGCACTCCGTCTCTATAGGCTTCAACCAAGATTGTCCTCAGCGTGTTCCAATGGAGATTGGTCTCAAAACGACTTTCGCTCTCATAGGGGCTAGCCCACTAGTGGCCAAGCCCAAAAAAACGACTGCTGTTGACCTGTACATGCTATTGCAGCAGGCTCTTCCAGGGGGAAGTGAAGGTTGTGGCAAGGGGAGCATGTGAGATACTGAAATCAAGGTTAAGTAGGGTAGGTTCAGGCTCAGTCCGGCTCAGACTTGAGACAAATCAGCTCTATCGCATAAAGGTGTATTTATCTCTGTCTATTTATCTATTTATCGATCTGTCTATCGTGCCTTGCAAAAGTATTCAGACCCATGGACACTTTGCTCATTTTGTTGTGTATTTATCCAGGAGTTCTGAGTTCTATGCAAAGCACTCTATCGTATCACACTGAAGACAAAATTATTGACGTTTATTTGAAAAATGTGGGAGGAAAGTGTATGCTCAAAATTGAATGCTTGTGCAAACTTAGTATCTCTATTACTTTAAATGTATACTAAATGTATACTGTATTATATATATTTTAAACATTTATGCAATTTTGTTTCCACTTTGATAGACTGTGGAATGCTTTGGAATGTTTGGATGCTTTGCAAAGAACTCAGACTAAACATCTTGAAAAAAATGCATTTTGAAATATTGTGCAATAAGTCAAAAGGGTCTGAATACTTTTGCTTTTGACACTGTTCTTATCTGGTTTGTGTATTTAACTGTGTCATTGCTTTGTTTTAACTGAAAAATGCTTTTGAGAGTTCTATCCATCTCACACCTAAGTAACAGAAGTTTCAGTGGACCATTGATAATGTTCGGGGAAAAATATATATAATTTAGCGCAAAAACAATGATACTACATCAGATAAATCAATGCAGTAGCATCTTGACGACCTAATCTACAGCTGTTTTTTTATTGGATGCTTTATTTGTTTCTTATTTTATTCCCTGCATTCATCTGCTTAGTTACATTAACAAATGAGATTTCATAGGAGACACATCTCCCTTGATACTCTGTGGTTAAAGTGCAAAAAAAATCCAAATAAAACCATTTCCCTGACAACAATGCTGTGTTCGTGCCGAGGTCGTTGAATTAAGTGTGATGCAAACATGGCAAATTGAATCAATTTGCCTTCTCTAAATGGATCTGATGCGTGGAGCCTGAATGCTCAAATGAATAAGAATGAATTTCTGGGTTTAATGATGTTTTTGTTTTTGCATTTATTTTCTGCTTCCAGAAGATCAGGCATGAACAGGAAGAAGATATCAGATTAACAAGGCAACATTGTGTGGTTAGAGGCGCCCTGCGTAGTGTCAGATGCTCCATGCTGCAACCACCGGGAATAAAGCGACAGGATGCAGTAGAGCACAGGGACAGAATGAAGAGTGGAGTGGAGCATATTAAACTGATAAGTGGTCATGCAGAGAGGTGTGTGTGTGTGGGGTATACAGACATATACACACATAGACACACAAACACTAAAGCACCCACATGTGTATGTGTCATAGCATACATTTATACACACTCAATGCACACACACAAGCATGAAAGCACATGCGGGAAAGGACACACACACACACCGATATGGACAAATGGTGCAGACGGTTCTCAGGGACAAGCTTGTCATCATTGTTGACATATTGATCAAGAATAGCCTTCCTTTTGTGCAGATGGACTGCAACACTGAACGATCCACACGGAACACAAAGCATTGACAAATGCAGACACATTCAGAGGCTGAGATTAAATCAGCAGTGGCAGTATTGTTAACAATGATGATAACGCTGAAGAGGCTTATCAGAGGCCAATAGAAAGACCAATACAGCATACCCTCATGCACATTTACACATAGATGCTCATAGATGCAAATGGAGGCAATAATTGAGGAACAAATCTATTTATCATCAAACTGAGTGACCACCTATCACAGAATTCTGCAGAGCTCATGAATAATTGTTTCTAAGTGTTATGTTTTGTCTGTCAGTCAGATCTGCTCTGCTTTCGGTGTAATACATCTGAATTAAGGGCTTGGTGGCACTCTGTCACGTACACCCCGTCGTAAGCCGTTAAATACATAAATCGGGCTTTAAATGAACACACACACCACTTGTCTCGACTGCTTTGCAGGGTAATTCATCTTCCAACGCTATGATTCAGTTATGCAGTCAAATTGACAAGTAATCCATTGCTGGTGTCCTTGTTGTCACCATTAAGGTCATTTCTGATTGTTGCATTGAGTGAAAAGACATGCAGCTTGGCTTCGCTTTGCAGGGGATGATGGGAAATATGCCAGGCGAACATATCAATATAGAGTATGAATGATCTCTAGCCCTAGCATGACAACCTGCTTAGGCTACTGCTACTGCTGTGGCAAATGTCAAGCTGTGTGAGTCTGTTTTCTGCAAACACATACATTAATATGAGTTTGTAAATTGTATTTGTTAACAGAATAATTTAACAGCCTTTGTATTTCAATATCCTAAGGGTATGCTAATCCTCCTTTGGTGAACTGCATTGTATTTTACGGGCATCTAAAACCTCTTTAGTAACAGAAAGGTACAGGCCTTTGCAATACCTGTCAGGGGACTAGTACTGTAGTACATGTTTTTGAACAAGTGTGCTCAGACTTTAACTTGATTATAGTGTAGCTCATTATCCCCATTATCCCCAATTACCTTTCAGAATAAGCTGGAAAATAAAGAAAACCTGACATGGTGGTTTATTTAAATTGCCTTCAGAAAACTTTAAAAGAGGTGAGGATGGATTATTAAAGATTATTTTTAGAAAACAAATTAATACACTTGAGGAGTTGTGCACATTTGAGGTTCCCTTGCAAATAGTCTTATGTTGATCTAAAATCAGAAATTGCGAATGATGCTTAATTATTATTTAGTCTTCCTTCCTTCCATACAAATTGTAAGTTAACCAGTCTTTCAGCCTGAGATGTGGCACATTTTTCATTTTATTAATTTTCTTTCCTTCCTTCCTTGGTCTGTGGCTTCCCACAAGTCACAAATTGTACATCTTGTCTATACTGCCACAAAACTCATTGGTGCCAACACCTGAGTACCACCACCCTGCTGGTTTTCTATCCTACCAGGTAGTAAATTGCATCCCCCTGGCAGTCCAGATGTAAATCAGTCCCTGATTAGACAGCGAGAGTGGAAACCAGCAGGACTGTGGTACTCGAGGACCCAGATTGAGAACTACTGAAGTAGACAATACAGTGCCCCATGATGCTGGTTGAACAGATACAAGAACTCTTTTGTTCCCCTGTCAATAAAACTGATTAACACCAATACTAATACTGATTGAATGTATCATGTTTTGAGTTATCCTTTTTTTATTTGATCCTTTATTGATGTGATACAGCTTTTTCAAGAAGACCTGAGAACAAAACATACAAAAAAATGAATTTACAAATATACAATATAATCCAGTCACACGTTCCAGCTGTCAAACAGCCAGCAACATTATGAAAGCATTTGGAAACATTGTGAGATGTAATTGCATTAAAATCAAACAAGAAGTTCTAATTATAAAGCGATTTGGTGTCTGTTCCATTTAAGTGCATAGTACAGTACTAGAAACCAGTTTGAGTTTTTGAAACTGTGATCTGGTACCATAATGACTGGATTTAAAAGAAAGTTCAGGTGTCAACAATCATTGCTGTGAACTGAAATAAAATGTGGCTTTGTGGAAAAAAAAAACTATCCTGTCTACTTGTAAAACTAACTAAAATAAAATAAAAATGCAGTACTGTGCAAAAGATAAATACAATAATTCTGCAAAAAAGATGCTTTCAAAAATGAAATAAAGTTTCTAAATATAAAAAACTATAAATAGCAGTAATGTAAAACACTGCAAAAAAAAAATGAAAACTGAATGTTGTGCACATACAAAATATCTGCTCTTAAATTAATCATACCTTAAAAAATATCACCCCTACCAAATCCAAACTGAAAATTTAAAACTATATAAAAATGAATCCCAAACTATAATAACCCCGCAATGTATTTTCTATTATCAAAAGGACAGCATGCTTTGTTTCTGTCAGTTTGCACTGCTAACCTGGACTTAAGAGGTCAGCATCAGCACCATGTGTTCACCAAGACCACATGGAGCTGGGGCAGGGACTCCTAATCGCCCAACCCTGGCCCCACTACAGTTTGATTAGGGGACCACAGCTGCAACCAATTCAGAGGTAATGATCAAATCTAAGAATTCCAGGTTGATAATTTTTGCCAAGTTGTCTTGGAGAAAACAAACTTCTCAAGAATGTTAGCACAGAGAATGCATTTGAGTGTGCTTGACATTGCACAATAAATAAAGTAATGCATGTTTTTATTTCCCAGCTGTTTCAATAGGATTTGTACAATAGACCAGTGATTCTCGGTCTTGTACCAAAGAGGCCCAAGAGCAACCAAACACTACAGCACCTGATTGACTAATTTGCATGCCTACAACCAGAGAGGTGTAACTAATCAGTGAATTCACCTTGTTTATTGATTGGATGGAATGAAATCCTGCCTTGATATTACATGACTGAAAAACACTGTGATAGACTATACTGCTGTTTGGAATCAATGTGCAATTATCGCAATGAATCATGGGGCTTTCCATCCCTTACAGAAATATAGGCCTTCTGGCAAACAGTTCTGGCAAATGTCTGGTGTTGCAACAAGCAGTTTGCAGCAAGCTCAGGTTTACATGTTAACAACTTGTTAACATGTTGCTTTGTCAACCAAACAAACTGCAGCAGGTATTTCTAGTTAATCATAGTCAATTGTGCAGAAACTTAATAGTGTTAATATAATAGTAATTATTATTTTTATCTTAGACTGTGGCCACCCAAACTTTTTAAAGGATTACTTCACCCCTAAAATGTTTTTCCCCCCTATCACTTACTGGTCCCGTGATGCCTTGAATTCCCGGAGAATTGTTGTTTTTCTCGCATTCCTACACGTTGAATGAAGAATCCAAAAACCGAGAAAATACTTAATAGGGGGCCAAGTTTAACTGTAGCAAAACAATTAAAAAAAAAAAATCCGTTCATAAACTCTCACAGAACTCTTACAGTATAATCCAAGTGTCATGTATCCAGTCGTATACACAGTACTTCCAAAACACGGGCATTTTCGCTCAAACTTTACTTTTAAAAACATTTCTGGATTAACAGTCTCACGCATGAACGAGTAGCGCACCTGGGCATGTGCTTGCGTTTGAACTCGGCTTGTGCGCATCGCACATACACACACACCTGAATAAAATAGGGGGGGAAATATATATATATAGTGATGGGCAGTGACGGGTCAAGACAGATCAAGGCTAACCAAGGCTAGGTTAATGCTAGGTTGATGGCAGACATTAGATGGTAAAATGGTGTCAGGTGGTGGCATAGAGGGGTGTTTCCAGGACGCTGGACTACACCGTTAAGCCTTCTTGAGGTGTCGTGGGCCTAACTTAGCGAAACATCGGTGAGGGAAGGTGCCCACTTGAGAACCCCAATGACATGCTGCATACTGCTGTTGGCTAGGGGAGGTAACTGGTGATTGGTCCATACTGCTGTTGGCTAGGGGAGGTAACTGGTGATTGGTCCATACTGCTGTTGGCTAGGGGAGGTAACTGGTGATTGGGTGAGGAATGACTCTGTAGATCTATGACAGTGTAGCCTGATGTCTCCTATGGTGTTGCATCTGATGGTGGTTATATCACTCGTTTGTTTTGTGTTTTAAGTGTTTACCTTGGATTATAGCACGGGACAGTAACATCTTGTCCTGTGTATTAATGAATGTTCATAATTTGTATTTTAATAAGAGTGAAGATGACATTGACAAATTTAAACTGCATGCTGCTTTGTTTAAATTTCTAACAAGGGGGATGATGGAAATTGTATCTTCCTCACCTTCTTCAGCAGTATAGTTTACAATGGGAATTTCTGGTGCTCTTTTATTCAAAAATCTGTTAAAAAATCATTAGGCAAATGTTTATTATTCACCCTCAAAAAAAAACATCTGCTTTGTCATTATCATCCATCTGCCTTCACCATTTCTCCCTGCTTTCCTCTCCAGTTTTCTCCTCTTACCCCCCAGCATGTAATAACTGTCATCTGCTATGCCAATGAGCCATGTTGTAAAACCGCCAGTCTTTATATTTATCGGGACTAATCTTGAAGCCGTCTCAGCAGCCATTACAAAGGGAAATTATGCTTTAGTTGGTAGGGGTGGGAGGAAGGACAGGGAATGAGGGGGAGGGTCTTCCTTAGGATGTCATTTGGAAAACATCACCTTCACGACACAGACTTGATGGGGAGTGGTTGTGGGTGACAAGGTGTGATGAATTCAGGTATCTGGATAAACCTTTTTAAACCTTCTGTGTGCTGTAAAGTATAGGCTATAGGTGATGCCAGCACAGAGTATCTTGCTTTCATATGTGCATTTTAACTGTTTTTGGAAGACTATACTTTAGCATTTGCTAGCATCACCTCTCTCAATGTGGTCTAGCTGTCAGGCTAGCTGACAACTGATGGATGAGCAAGAAAACCCATGGGAGGAAAGGAGATGTCTCATACAATATGTCGTGTTGCTGCTGTGCTTTACTCTTCAAATGTACCACTGAGCTGTTTTAAGTACATACTACACATTGTACAGCTTCCTTGATGACATCATGAATGTTCAGTGAACTTGCATACATTTACAATGTTGCTTCATTGTAATAACATGGTTTGAAGCCATGTGTATATCCAGTACGTGTGTGTGCGCGCGCATGTGTGTGTCTACCAAATATATTACATGCACCGCTGTACAGTAACATTATTTATTGCTGAACATATGCTCAAGTTTATCACATAGTTTCTGTGTGGGTATATCTTTAACTGAAAATTCTAAAAGTCAGAAAGTGGCTTTTATTTTTTATCTCATTAAAATGAGGACGAAGTCCAAAGGAACAAAGCTATTGATGAGAACAATTGATTGGATGCTGGGAAGTGACAAAAGACTGAGATTCAACATCCCTCAGATGATCTCGCTATTGTCTGCACACAAACAGTCAACCCAGCACACCTCAGCCCCAGCTGTGAATCTCACTCTCCCAACACTAATATTTACCTTCCTAATAAAAGTCATTGTTGTGCGGCTCGCTCTAAATCATTGGCCTGCTTCTGCCTGGGATGACAGAGGAAAATATAAAGCATCTCTCACAGTGATGGAGAGCTCGTGAGGCTTTTATTAGCTTGGCAGCAAAGAGAGCCCTCATCATGTGTTGGTGTTTGAATCCAATCATGCGTAGAGCTAGAATATACTCTATTTCCGATATAATTTATTCATGCTAGCATGTCTAGCACAGAGCAAATGAACTGCTTCAGACAAAAAAAAACATTTAAGATGGTGTAAGTTTTCAGATGACTGATGTTTTCATATGTTGGTATGCAAATAATGTACATTTCAGCATATGCATTCATAGCTCAATAAAGTGTCAGTGTAGTTTGATGGATATCATTAAAAAAAGGTTTTCTCTGTCTTTTTTCTTTGTCTTAAGGCTGCAAATCTGCATTATTGTCTGACACAAATTGGATGCACATATCTATAAATACATAGAGGACAAAGGTCGCAAGGCGCTAAAGATGCCATCAACGCAGTTTGATGTAGTGTACATCTGGATGCGCGAGAATATGAGACCCGAGCTCAGAGAATTAAAATGCAGAGTGTGAAAATGTGTGGTAATCTTTCACGGCCTATGCTAATGCAGTGTTCAAACGAGCGATGGAGAGAGATGTACAGTAGCCAGCAGTGAAGAGTAGCTGCTGCCAAATGCACCGAGGGCTAGACGAAGATGAGCCCTTGCCATCTGGGCAGCTCGAGGCGAAGCTGAAAAGAACTCCTGCTCCCTCACTGGCTCTCTCGCCCACATTTACACCTTTTTAGTTTTTTTTTTAGTTTCGGCCTCGCATCCCATCACTCCCCTTCAACTTTCCCCGTTATGGCTTCTCTGTCTTTCGCAAGCCGTACCTATATCCATTTCTTGCTCACACTTGGCTCTTTCTAATTTGCTCTCTCTACTCTCTCCCTCCCTCACGGATTTATCACTCTTAATTATCTTAACTATCCTGGTTCATACCCAGCTTGTATCCAACATATTTAATCTAGGATCCAGCAGGCCTATTAGTTACACTCAACACGCAGAGGCTAATTGATTAAAGGAAGCGAGATTTGCTTGTTGGTGCCGAGCATGGGTTTAACTAAAAGCTAATATGGACGGATGGAAGGAAGAAAGGTAGTGATAGTAGCAAAAAATGTTCAGGCTGCAGAGAGGACTGCCATTTCTTACTGTCTTTTTACACTTTGAATTTCTTTCACGTGCTTTGATTTCCGAATCGGTTTGTCTAAACTTTGCCCAAGCCCGGGGAGATTTATGGAAATGAAGATTCGGGACACTGACTTTGTTTTAATGGCTTGCAGTGTAGTCTCATTCAGGAGGGAATTCTTCCTGATTTACATGGGATATCTGTAGTTAGGATAAATATTTTTGGTTGGTGGGGGAAGCTGAACAGCGAAACAGATGTCCGTTTAAATGTCATGTTTGTCGCAAAGGCTGTGCTGACATTTCATTCCCTGACTTTCACCTCTCGGATTTGTTCATTGTGAGTCATTAGCAGAATCAGGTTGACTCAGAGCTGTTTTTGTGAATAAATATGATATAATTGATAGCTGACCTCTCTCACATTAACAAGCAAATGGAACCAACAGCAACACGTGCCAGTGAGTAAGACTTTACTGTGCGTGTTTGTGCATAAATGCTTATTCCCATCAATGCATTCATGTGTAGTAGCCTCATTCAATGTGTGACTCCCTCTGTGTATGCAGTTAGCCGAGGCCGTTGGCCACGGATATTGATAATGGCGTTGGAGACACTCAGCTGCTTGTCTTATTAATCACACACGGCTGAGCAGTGACCTTTCCCTAAGCCCACAGCTTCGGGCCGAGCCAGATCCCCCTGCCTTCCACCCCCCTGGGAGGAACAGGCTGACATCATTCACCCTGTGTCCGCTAATGTCAGCCCCTAGCCTGGCCGCGGTGGCTCACTGGGCCCTGCCCGGCGCCCTGGACAGCCCCGGATGACATGAGACATCGATCACTCAGGAGGCTCGGGCTGTCGGGGTGGCGGCTGGGTAGGGGAAAGGAGCTGGGGTGAAGCTGTGTGAGTGTGTATCAAACTGAGTGGGACTGGTGACTCTAATTAGACTTCACATCTGGGCTTAATGAGGAGATCAAGGCTCATTGGTCAAGGCTCTACTGGCCTAAAGCCGTCCTCTCTCTTGTATACTAGATACCAGGATTATAGAAACAATTCAACAAACATCACAGTGTTTTGACATTAGGGATAGATTCTGTAAATCCTGATCCTGTTGTTTTACAGAGGAGCAGGTTTCATTCATCAATTTGTGTAGCAGCGGCATACCTTTTGAATGCACACGCATGCCACCGTCACACCCAGGGTTTAAATATTAGAAAGCCTAATGGCGCTTTTCCACTGCATGATACCGCCTCGACTTGACTCTACTTTACTCGCTTTTGGTACCAGGTGCTCGTTTTCCACGGCAGATAGTACCCCCTCGATGTAGCTGGTAGTCATAGCGCCGCCGCATTAAACTGCCGCAAAGTCATCCTCGATGCGCAATGATGACGCAGTGATGATTCTAGTGGCGATTCTCTCGGACCAATCAGTTGTCTGCAGTGTTTTCACGTCACCTTTTGGTATCGCCTCAGCTCGCTTGGAACCTCGACGAAGTACCAGGTACCAATTTTTGCTCAATGGAAAACCAAAAAAAGCAAGTAGAGTCGAGTTGAGCTGGTACCATGCAGTGGAAAGCACGCCATAAGGCACCGCTCACATGGGATGTTTGGGATCTGTTAAATTGATGTTGAAACCACCTAGACTGTGTTGTTGTGGGCTTTTGAGGCATTCTCATTTACTGATGAAGTCCATTAGCGGTTAAAAGTTCAACAAGGTTAAAGGAAGTATGAGCAATGTTCTGAGCAGCATTTTCGGTTATATTAGTAGAAATTGCATATAATTACATATTCATATACACATGGAATACTGTCAGTTTTTGGACATATCACAAATGTTCATGTGAACGGGCCTTAAAGTGATCAAAATGGTGGCAAAGTAAGACTGTAAATTTAAAGCTTTGGAAGTTAAGGTAGGTTTCCCATGGGTCAGGGCCATTTAATGGGGATTTGAAATATTATGTTAGTTTCACTCGGCTACATAAGCAAAATCCGATATAAATTAGGAGATAAAAAACATATCGAGGACATATCCAAAAAGCACTGAAGTTCTTCAGCATCTTTGGCAGCATCATCTGTACGAGAGACACAGGTCACTGGTACATCATCAATGTTATATTAACAACATAGTACCTGGCAAAAACAACAACCTATCTCAATTCAATTCAGACTGTAAAATTACAAGGGTCTTAACGGACTGAGATAAGCACATTTGAGCTCATCCTATTCAGACTTTGGCTATTCAATGTGCACCCTGATGATTTTGGACACAACCTTGCCTCACTGATTATTCTTATTTTCATGTGTTCCTGCTGAGGCATTGCCTTTAAATACCACATATCTTTAATTCAGTTTTGGTTTAGACGACTGCACGCAAAGAAAATTGAAT
>CABFOP010056984.1:6676-17939 GCA_900683385.1 Anoplogaster cornuta
GAGGGAGTAGGTCATGTGATCCCTCACCACCCCCCCCCCCCATCAAACAAGGCCGGGGGGGGGGGGGGAAGAGGAGGTGAGGTCAGTGATGTGATGAACGTGAACGCCAAAAGGTGTATCAGCATAGCGTGATGGGTGGAGGCATCGGACGTCAGAGAGAGAGCTTTACATGCTGTTTGTTCTGAGGACTGCACAGCTTTGACATGCAGACCTGCAGCACACCATCACCCAACATGCCATTATTATTTTACATACAGATACAAAGCTTCGTGCACCATGCTGTTATATGGAGTTAATGGGTCTACATGGGTATTTCCGATTAGTCTGGACAGGTAAACACAGAGGAAGGGGCACGGCGATTGGCTAAGCATTGGGGCCGTGAGTTACCTCAGCACTGAATCTGTGGACATCGCGAGGAGGGGCAATGACAATCAGAGCACGGGAGGACTGACTATGGGGCTGCAGGGAAGATGTGAGAGGACGGGATGATGATGATGATGAGAAAAAAGCAAGAGAAATGTTCACGTAAAAAAACAAAAACAAAGAGGATGTGAGATGTAATGATGGAAGAGGTGTGGGGGGAGAGACAGAGAGGGGACAGGGAGGATGTAGTAGTTGACGGGGCTATAAAGGAGCTGGATAACCTTCTCTGAGAATCTGTGTGTGCCGGTGGTTGAATAGATATCTCCAGAGGGAACTGGGCTGGATCTCTGTATCCTGGTCTTGTCAGTCTGAGACTGGAAACACACACACACACACGCACACACGCACAGTTATATCCTGAACTCAGACAGCGATTTATGTTTAATTTCATCATATCTACAGATTTGAATGCCTTTAATGCACATATGTCACCTTAGCAAATATTCGATCTGATCATTTGCTTACCTGTTCTTCTATTTTGTCTTGTCTGTCAAGAGCAGCTTCAACTGCATCAAAAAACTCATCCTCGTTGATGAGGCTGTTTGGACCCTCCTACCAAGAGATGAGACAGGGAACATGAGATCCACTACTTATCCATAACTGAAAAGTAATGTTCAGCTATATCAAGTGTGTGAATTTGACGATCTGCTCACCTCATAATCTGGACCTCCAAAGTGAGACTTTTTCTTCAGCTCACTGAGGGCTGATTTATAGCTTTCCTCTATCCGTCGCCTCTTCTCCATCTCCTACACACAAACAACCAGAATCATTGAATAAGCACAACTGTGCAGAGGTAGTTAAGTGGTTAAGTCCCTTAGCCTCTGGAATGACATGTATGCTGACCTAGGATCGAAGCCTCGAGTAGCAAGTTGAAAGGCGTAACACTCAATTCCTTAAGTTAAAATAACAACTTTATTCATTTAGTTAAAAACATGCATTGACATTTTGGTCATAGATGCAGCCGTCCAATGACATGGCCCTCTGAGGAAGGCGTGTACAGCCGAAACAGCAATGCAACTGAGTAGGTTTTTAACAAATTGAATAAAGCGGTTATTTTAACAACTCAAACATTGCGTGTTGCAACTTACTGTCCTAAAGATTTCTTTGGACCGCACATCATGTAGAAAGATATTCCAATAGGCCAATGGGACACTGCAGTGATGTAGCCCGGTGTTACATACCTTATCCAGTCTTTTTTGCCAGCTGTCGTCTCTCTTTACCATGAGGTCGATGCAGTGGGACAGAGTAGCCAGGATCCCAGCTGTGGTGGCCTTGAATGTGATGGCCTCGCCTTTAAAGTCTATGCCATTGATCCCCTTGGGACTTAGAGGATGGAAAACTGTACAATGAAGAAAGATGAATGTACAGACTCTGTGGGAAAACATATTAAGTCCTACACTCAGAATTGACATCATTTTCTAGTCAGTAAGCAGACCAGGTAAGTTGGTACATTTAAAAAACTCCCTAATAATTCAGACTACAGGTAATTCACTATGAAGGCGGCCACACCTTGTTTCTAAAAAATAAATAAATTCCGCATTACTCACGTTTTTCTTTGCTACCATTGTTGTTGTGCAAAAATTCTCCGTCCGTCCGAGTGTTGGGGAAGTCATCCTCATCATCCTCCACAACTGAGAAAGAGACACATAGGGGGGGAAAAAAGAGAGACAGCTGATCAACACAAGCCTTTTCTTGACAGTCACCCGAGGGTCCAGAGCAGGGTAGTGGCCCAGTGGCCCATTCACAGCTACAGCTATAGCATAGCACGCTAGCAGACTGACAGGACCCGGTACCAGACAACGTGACAATGGTCCGGTTTCATCTTCAGGGTGGAGAGGGGGTGAGAGAAAGAGAGCAAGGGAGGGATGGAGCGAGGGAGAGGGAGGTGAGGGGAACAAAGGCAGGGCTTCATTCGCTGTGGTCGTCCACAGGCGCCCAGTGCTGTGACAACGTAGAAGCTGCCATGAGCAAATGTTCTGGCAGCCACGCAAAAGGGAGGGGGGGGCAGAATAACTGCTTTGTCAGTAACAGGGCAGACAAACACATTCCAAACAAGATTCACTAAATGTTTCTCCTAAACTTTAGCCACACCAATATCTTGTTTTAGTCCTGGAAGCAACTACAGCAGCAACCTGCCTATTTAGCCTTATTTCTGTAATACTAAAACACTTCTTTATGTCCCAACATGTTATTGAACACAACTTCCATTATATTATCTAAAAAATATACATATTTATATACAACATATTTGACTCTGAAACCAACTACAACCCCTCCACCCATACACAGGTTTGGTGTCACGTGTATAGGCTTGGGTTTGAAGTAAAGATCAGGAAATGTATTTTAATGTTTACTGGTTAGAGCCATAGACTGTATAAAATATGGACGTAACTACAGTGACGTCACCCATTGGTTTCTGCTCACCCGTTTTGAAGTCAGGAGAATAGCGATTTGGCCGTCGCCATTTTGTTCATTTGAAACCGGACGTGGCTGGCTACTGGCTATTCGGACGAGCTGGGCGGGAGCCATGGGGCCGATCTGACCAATCAACGCCCCCAAAGCATACGCTCCTTTATCGTCAAATGTAAATTAAATGAGGCCATAATTTACAAAATGAACATCATTCTGTATTGAAGAAGACTTCAAACTAGCGATTGAGACCATAAACTCATTTGGAAAACGTTTACTGAGGTTATAAATCAGTGAGAAGTAGGGCCATTTTCCCATTGACTTGTATTGAAACGATTTCTTTTTGAAACCCGGGACAGCGCCCCTGATGGATTTTACATAGAATGCAGGTTTAAGGTACTTCCTGGTTTACTTCATTTTTCTGGAGCGGAACTGCTCCCTTGGTCAGAGCTTTTACCGAGAATGTACACAGAGCATGTAAACAGTGGGCTCCATGTAGTTGAGAGAATAGTATCATTGAAATAAATTGAAACAAGAGCCCATCTTATAACAGCAGAGGATATTAAACTTTAGGCAAGCATGGAATCAATGAAGATAAATAAATGAGATGATGAGCAGCATGATTTTAAATGATAAAGCAGACAATAGTTGACTCCAACCTACTGTAACTGCAATGAGCCATTACACATCTCAATGTGTTTTCAGAATCAAGGTAAAAAAAAGTCACATCAGAAAAGGGGAGGGGCTTAATTTATATCACCAATCAATAGGACTCTGTCCTAAGTCTAAGCCATAAGTCATGTCAGCGTGACTTTGGGATCAATAGAAATAATAGAAGATAATCAAAACACAGCCAAACAGCAAAGGGGAGGGTCTTAAAAGAAATGACCAATGGACAGGAAATATTCTGAGTTCAGTGACCCATCACTCATGTCAATGTGACTCTGCAATCAGTAGACATAGAAAATCAATAAGAAACTCTCTCCTGAGTCTGATGATCTATTAGTCAATGCAATTTTAGGATCAATAGGGAGCCGAAGCCAAAGTCAACCAAGGCCCTTACTCAATATTTCTTAAAATTTCCATTTTAAGCAGAAATGGCTGATAAAAACAACCCAATTTAACAGTCTTTTTTCAGAGCCTTCAACTTGCACTCTATCTGCAACCCCGACCACATCCCCACCTCGAGCTCCAACTGGCCTGTAGCCACACCGAGGCAACAGGTAAACACAGGTCACTGGGAGTGGTGCTCGGGACAACTAGTACTACCTCTATACAATAACTGAAGGATTGGTCTGTTGACGTATCTTGATTAAGATACAGTGAGCGCCACTAAATCCTTATTGTTACATTTTGAAAGTTTTATTTTTGTACATAGGTATTGGGAAATACAGAAATACAATCCTCAATCCTTTATGATCATTAAAATGTGTGAATGTCTCCCAAGAAGAAGGATCTGATTAATTGATCATCAAATCTACATAATATAATTAAACAATTTTTCAGAGCACTTCTGAATTGCGGTAGTGTTTTCTGACTTGACGTTGTGTTTTAGCAATCACTCATATTAATGTGATTCCTGGATCAATAGAAAAAAAAGAAAAGAAAAATAGAAAAAGAAAAATGGCACTTAACTAAATATCAATATCAGAGAAACAATAACTAGTGAATTTGAACAATTTCTTTACACATCCTTTTCTCATGACATTATAATCTGTCCACACACAGCAGGAAAAAAGCAGGAAAGTATTTCCCATTCAAATTAATCGGGAGACAGAAGAGAAGGGAAAGTAACAAAGAATTTGATAAGAGAGTGGTGTGATTCTTACTTTTGTCTCTCTGTAGCTCATCCTTGGACACAGCGTCTGCACAGCCATCAAAGTATTTCTGTAGTGTGTCCACCTGTCTGCACAATATATCTCTGAAGGTCTCCATCTCTGCCAGCTTCTCTCTCAGGCTGTGAGCCTTCTGAAGGAACAATGGGGTAGTGGGGTTGTTAGACTTGGTTTATGTCAATACTTTTATTATTATGTTTACATCTTCCATAGACCTTGACTTTCTTTACCACTCCCGTCCAGGCCTAATGGAAAACTTAGCAGCCTGTGTGAATGTCCACAAATATATGAACACCCCTCATATGCAGATACAAAATGAATGCCAAAGACTTCCTCGGTGTCCTGCCAGCAAGAGTCCGAACTAACCAGAAAACGTACCTTGAAGGAGGAGGTGGAGGTGGCAGAGTAGCCGCTGGTGGCGGAGGTGAGGGACAGCATGGAGCCATGTCTCCGCAGACTGGACTCTGAGCCATACCCAGACTCAGCCTGAAGGGAAAGAGACAGGTGGAGAGAAGAGGTGAGAAAGAGGTGAGAAGGTTACTGATGTTGTCACTAAACAGCCTAACTAAATAAAACTACACAGTAATGATTTGTTTTAACAAAAGATCAAAACAAGACCCACACTACAATTCAACACACCAATGAAGTATTAGCCATTATTGACGTGTCACCGAAAGCGCTCTCTATCCAACTACACGTCTAGCTGTCGAGTTCCCTCATTTTCTCTCAGCCTTGTTGAGCTGAGCTTGAGCAGGACTTGTCAAACCATCGCTCCATCATGCTAGCATGTATCAATTTCAGTTTCCAACACGTTCATGTAACTGATAGCACTGTCAGCTGTAAACAAACACATTTTCTATGGACTCTGGTCTTGGTTTAAATATCACATCAAAATTTAATGAGGAACACGCCTCTTCCAATATTACGTAAGCATGTAATGTAATGTAATGGACGTAATTGGAAGCTATGAATTACAAAACCTGACTATGGATATAATTTTACACAACAAACCCAATTTGTTTTATTAGTTTTTTTTGTGTTTTGAAAATTATTTTTGTGCTATGTCCTATTATTGAGTACCAAACATAAAATGCAAAAAATTATTTCAAGGAAGCCCTGATAATATTACGTTTTGACAGGATACAGTGTGGCATAAACATCCAGCACAGCAGCAAAACATGGGACAGTGACCATGGCAACACAGGATGGAGTATCAAGTGGCCTCCAGTGAAGCTCTTACATAACACCCTGGGCCTCAAAATAGCAGAAGGAAAGGTTGAAAAAGACACACTATTAGTCAAGAGAAGAAGAGACGGGTGTCCAATCAAGACATGCTTCCATTTTGAAACACTTGGGGGCAGTAAATTCACATGGCTTCTATTTGTCAGAGCACGGGGTAACAGTAGGCCAACGACCACAAGTACCTCTCTCCCTGCATTGGCTGGGATTTCAATCACAGTACTCTCCTTCAGCCGATCTACCCCTACCACACTGACAACGGTTCATCAACAGATAGCAGTCCAACAACCTTCAATGAGGGCCTGCTGTATCCGTCCGATGAAAGAACAACATTCAAGCAAGCCGAGGTTCTGTTCTAGCTACCTTGATCAAATCAGACAATATAATTTTTTTTAAAAGGAGTGAAAGCAACACTTATCAGCTGCTCGCCGTCCTGTCAACAATCTCTACATAATGCCTGTGTGCATACACACACAGGGAGTAGCAAACTGCAGGGCAAATATTGTCAATATACACACACTATTGACTCTGGACAATAGGAGAGATAAAGCCTCAAACTGGTGCTAGTAAAAAGCTGCCCTGGATAGAAACAGGCTTCTCCAAAACACATGCAAATGCACACATGCACAATAAGTCATCAACACCAGCTAAGTACTCCATTGGTCTTTTAGATTACTGATATAGGCCTGTTTTTTTATTTTTAGATGCTCGATTTTCTCAAACTATAAAAAAAGTGTTGGCTGTGGTGTTTTGCGTCTCCCTGGAGAGAGTTGACACTGGGCTGCAGAGTGCTGTGAGTAATGTGGGTTAGGGGGGAAGAATTTCCAGTGGTGACTCACTGAGGTGGGAATGGCTGGGAGGGGGATATTGTGTGTGTGCGTGTGCATGTGCGTGTGTGTGTGTGTGTGTGTGTGACTCACTAACTTCTGCTCTGGCTGACTCATGGTGGCTCCCTGGAGTTGGGAGGAGTGAGTGAGTGAGGAGGGAAGAGGAGGTGGGATTCCCCAAACCCAGGACCACAAACGAGCAGCACGTGTTTTGGCAGGGAGAGTGAGGGTGCGGTTGCATACAATCACAACTATGGCTACACTAGAACAACACAAATGTGTGGCTATTCAAACACACAAATATGCACACAAACACATTTTATATGTTTGTTTCAATATTGTGCAATCAAACCTGCATGTCAAACTAACGCTTTAAGAAAATACTTTCTCTCTCATTTTTCTCCTTCCTCATAACACACAGTACTTTACAGCTGCCATCTCATCTCTCCATCCTCTCTGTCTGGGTAATGAAGCCAAAACACTGAATTATCAGATGTCAGATGTGGAAACGAAGAAATGCAAAGCCCTCTAGATTAGCCCTTTGTATTAGGGTACTACATGTGCATGTGTGTGATAGTTGGTGGGTGTGATCATAAACATTTGGCAGCTCTTCCCTGCCTCCATTATCCTCTCTGCAGCGGTTAACAGCTTCCTTTGTTTTGCTCACTGACTGAAACAAAAGGTGCCTCCCTTGCTCCGCCTGCTCCAATGGTGTAAACCATGCACACAACATACTGTACATGCTGTGCACAGCATGCATACGTGGACACCCATAAATGCACATCTGTACACAAACACGCACACACTTGCTACTACAGCTGGAGATGTGCTGTGCTAAGGGCAAGTGGAGCACTCAGAATTTGGTGTCAGTCCTACAGACTTGCCATCAAACGCGTCAGCGGTGGAGGGATGAGTACTGTTCCCTGGACTGCTCCCTTCTCTCTGCTCCCCTCTCTGATATTCTGATAGAAACACACATATATACAATAAGCATACACACACACACATAAGCCAAAAAAAAACTGGCAAATAATTTGAATCCTCTGGTAGTGACCAACATCATAAGCCTATTAAGGTATGCCATCGTATGATGTGTGGCATTCAATTTTGAGTTTTCATTTTTGTTTGACAAGCATATGGTTTGTTTTTGGTAACGTCAGGACATTGGCTGCCGTGTGCCTCACTCACCCTGTGCAGCTCAATGGACTCAATCCACTTGTGTCTGTGCTCAGGGTCCTGGGCTCGCAGGTACCACACACTGTCGTTCACACTGATGTCCAGTCGGCACTCATCAAACTCATGGGGCTAAAGAAAACAAATATAGAAAAGGATACATTTTAAAAAAACATTTAAATAGGTTAGTCAGGATGGAGAGAAAATAGAACAGTGTAAGGCAAACATAAATGATAACAAATACAACATTGAAAAGCAAGGATAAAAAAAACATTGGATTTAGATGTTTTTTGATTGGGTCAATTCTATACACCCCTACCACTATAGTACTACAAGTTGAATTATTTGTTTACAGTGTGAGTGTGTCTTCATTTGGCAACATCTGTTATCTAAACTGAATTGTAGCTAGCTGGCCTAGTGGCTAGAGACCCTCCCTCAACTGGAGGAACTGGCTTCAACTGTCTATCTGAAGTGTCCTTGAGCAAGACACTGAATGTCTATGAGCTCCCGGGGCGCTGCTCTGTTGCTGATCCTGACCTCCAGCCTCCCTGGAGGGGGGGAAGCGAAAACAAAATGTCCCTCCGGGGATCAATAAATAATCATTAGCAAATCCCCTCTTGGTGTCTGAGATTAGATGCTGGTTATGGAAACCCAGCTCGCCTTCACAGAATGTCTAAATACCAAAATATCTGCCATAACCTTTCTCCAATAACTGTCTAAGTTTGCTGTCATGTTCATTTTCATTGCAAGAGAAAAAGCAAATCTATTTTCCATACATGATGAGGAGAGAGAAACACAGGTGAGAGGCAGCAAACTATGTAAATGCATATTAAAATGACAGTGAAACAAGCAGAAACTAGCTTAGTGCTAGTTTCAATCTCTCCACCTGTTTTGTCCTGTGTTACTAAGCTAGTATATCGCTTAGTAACACTTGTGAAGTGCATGGCATCCACACTGTATGCATCATTTGGCCACAGTAGATTTTCAAGCACTCTCTTTCTGGTCTTACATTAATAGCCTTGAAATGTAAATAAAGTTTTTAATACTTTGTGTCAGCAAATCAATACGATATTATGAGGGAAAGTATCACAGTTGTACTGTATTGATTTTTTCTGTCTGCCTTACTCAATGCTATGTGAGATGCAATGCCACTTCAAAATTTTATTGAATTCAGAAAGAAAAACTTTAGAAGTGGGACTGAGTGTAATACCTCAGGCAAATACAACCATGAACCATAAACCACCAGCCAAATGGCAATCTAATACCACACTATTCATTTAAGTGCCCTGCGAGACGAGTCCAGAAAACTACTGAAGATTGTGTTACTTCAGTGAGCTGGCAGAGTAATAAACAGCCCACTACGGTGTCTTTAAACAGGTTTCATTGGAGGAGTCTGAGTTGGCTGTGTTGCCTGACACCTGGACAGCAGTGAGGCCAAGACCAGATGCTCAATAGGGAATATGCACAAGACTAGGCTAAATGCAGTAGACTTTTCAACTCAGATGTTCATTTAAAAGTTAACAAATGCAGCACTTCACCATTAAGAAGAAGAAGATACACTTTATTAATCCACATTTGTTGACACACACACACACAGCATGCAGGAGGTGGAGACCGCCAAACACACATACTCATGCAGGGAGGGTGGCCTGCAGAAATTCAGTCTCTGCTTTTAACACATCCCGTTAACTTCGCTGCCCGGAGCACGGGGAAAACACGCAAACTCCACACAGAAAGGCCCGGGAGATAGCCCAGAAACATATTTAATGACCATGGCAACGTAGATGGGACTAGAGATGTCCCATATCATTTATGTCAGACAGAGCCTATTTTTGAAAAACAACAAACTTTAGTCATTGTTAGGAGATAAGAGAAAGGCATGCCCGGATAAATATCATATATCCAAACACAACACTCACTATGTAAATCTGGTACCAATAGTAAAATAATAGAAACTGGAAAACTGGAAAGCGAAATGACTAACTGGTTCACCTTTAATTCTAAATTCAAAACAGGGAACAATGACATAATATTCAAAAGTTGAGAGCTACAGGCGTAACATCTTTGTGTACACTTATTCAGAGAAGGGAATTTGAAACATTTGAAGATTTGAAGGGGATTATTTCAGATATAGGATGATTAATGACAATTAGGAAAAGTAGGTAACATGTGTCTGTCTACCGAAGGAAAGGGAGGGATCAAAGCAATGAAGCAAAAATAATTTAAACTTTGTAACATGGTCCTGTGCATAGTAAAGATACAACAACACTATGTATAAAAACCAAACGGGAAACAGACCCGAATAAGATGAGATATCAGAGCATAACTGATACTCAATGTGTACAGCACAATTTTCTTCTATTGTAGTGTACAGTGTAGTAAATAATTATCCACACAGCAATCATGCTGCAGACTGCATGGGCAGGTGGACAAATTATCGATTGTAATATCAAAACAAACTTGTATATGATCTGTTGAGTCCCAAAAGAGATCCTTAGGATAATAAATATCCAAGAACTATAATGCACTATATTGTAACTTGGAAATATAACAGCAGTTGATGGAGTTAGAAGTGAATGACAAAAATTGATTTCTACCAATCAAAAAAAGAGAGGCAGCTGATTGGCGTCACCCTGGCACACCTGAGCCTCGTTTTTGAAATGCTTTCTGAGGGGTTTCTGGAGGAGGACTTGTCAACACACAGGTCTGAACCCTGGTCCTCAAGGAGGTCTCCCTACTCAAGTCACCTTGCTGCCACACTCAGCATCCCTTTAATTAACTACACCTATATGGTACTACTGGGTAGGGCCCCCTTTTACCACCAGAACAGTCTAAAATATTGGCTTAGCTTGAGGTATGGATTCACCAAGGTGCTGCTAATGTTCCACAGGGATCTTGGCCAATGCTGACTCGACAGCATGATGCAGTTCCTGCAGATTCTTTGGCGGCAAACCCGTTACACATCATCGCAAAAGTGCTCAATTGGGTTACGACCTGGCCAATGAAGCACACTAAAGTCATTGTCATGTTCCTGGACCCACCTTGAGAGGGTGTCGCCTTATTCTGCTGGAAGTATCCATTTGACCAAAGGTAGACTGAAAGGATGCACCTAGTCAGCAACAATGTTTGGTGCACTGTGGCATTTAAAACAATGCGTTAAAACAAGTGTTACTAAGGAGCCTAATGTGTGCCATGAAAACATTCATATATACTTATGCTTTATTCATACATGACTCACTGTCTAGAGGAGCAAGTCATTTACATCAATAGGGAGTAGTACTTAATGCACAGCGACCCGATACAAGTTCTTTGAATCTGATACCAGTTTTGATATTGGAGATCCTCAGTTGCTGTCCA
>CABFOP010057009.1:4773-15067 GCA_900683385.1 Anoplogaster cornuta
AATTTTTGCAGTGTGGCAGGGGGAATTAGCTTTCTGCTAGTAAAGAGTGCTATCAGGGAATACCGTTGCCATGAAGGGGTGTACTTGGTATGCAACAATGTTTAGGTAGGTGGTACATGTCAAAGTAACATCCACATGAATGCCAGGACCCAAGGCTTGCCAGCAGAACATTGCCCAGAGCATCACACTTGCCTTCTTCCCATAGTGCATCCTGGTGCCATCTCTTCCCCAGGTAAACAACGCACACACACCCGGCCGTCCACATCATGCTCCATGGTCCAGTTCTGATGCTCAAGTGCCCATTGTAGGTGCTTTTGGCGGTGGACAGGGGTCAGCATGGGCACTCTTGACTGGTCTGCAGCTGTGTGTTCTGACACCTTTCTCTCATAGCCAGCATTCACTTTTTCAGCAATTTGTGTTACAGTAGCTCTTCTGTGGGATCGGACCAGACAGGCTAGCCTTCACTCCCCACGCACATCAATGAGCCTTGGGTACCCATGACCCTGTCGCCGGTTCACCAGTTGTCCGTTTTGGAGATGCTCTGACCCAGTCGTCTAGCCATCACAAATTGGCCCTTGTCAAAGTCACTCAGATCCTTACTCTTGCCCATTTTTCCTGCTTCCAACACATCAACTTCAAGAACTGACTGTTCACTTGCTTCCCAATATAGCCCATCCCTTGACAGGTGCCATTAATGTTGTGGCTGATCGGTGTATATTGTACAGTAGGTGCATTTCAGAAGTTGTTTTTGTTACAGGAACCACACAGCAGATTGCAACTTAGAAAGCCACTATAGTTATTATTAATGCTTTGAAAAAAATGGTAATAATAGAGTAGACCTCAAATTATGTGTTTGCACAGCAACATCAATATACACACAGGATTACCTTTATTGGTTAGGTAGGCATGGCTCCCTGGACCACCACCATTAGTAAGAGCTGATGCAAAGACACAAGACAAAGCTTATAGTATGTTTAGAATGACCTCTAATGGTTAGTGGTTATACAATTTTCAGAAGTGCTTCCAAACACCATGAAACACCATGCTTCCCACTCCTGTGAAAGATTCAAACATATAAGTGTGTTGAAGTTCACCTGACTCATGTGGTGTCTTTGTCTTGGCAGGAGACGTGAGAAAACTGATGCGACTGCATAGTGCTGATCCTTTGCTATTCAGGTCTTGGACAGCAGGGCCTTTGGATGTCCATTCCTCTAATAAGCCCTGATGAAAGATCAACTAGTCAAACAAATGGTATAGAGCATGGACATGATAATGTAGCTGTCATTTTCATACCATATGAAAAAGTTAATGTAAGAAACAGGACCAACAACAACAACTGGCTGAATTCCCCTCTAGGAATTTTTCGGTTTCACTTCCTCAGTAATTATGTTAAAAATGTAATTATTAAATTATTTTCACAATAATATGCTCTTAATCAATCAAGGGATATCTATAGCAGTCACTGATGTTGAACTATCGACTTATGGTACATTATACTACTTCTATCTTTTCTGTGACATCTCCGTTTTTCAAATGCAAGCTTGTCTGGCTGGAATTCACAACAATGTTGTGTTTCACTCCCAGACACATCATGTTATAAACACTTACCATTAATCTTTCATTAGTTTGGCAGAGAAAGCAAGTCAGGGATGTTGGGGAGGTTAGGGAGGATAGAGTTGTAATCTATTAAAACACACTCACCTCAGTCTGTTACAAAACACATCTATCCCAAATTGTTGTGTCAGATGGAAAGTCTATCATCAATGGCTTCTGTTCAAGCATTGTACTGACTTAAACCACAAGTAGTATAAACATGTACGAGAGTAACACTGTCTCTATAACAATCTTCCTATTTCTCTGATGACTCACAGTGACTTTATGCAGGTCCTTCCCCAGACTTTGTTCACTGCTACTTGGCTGAATGACAGGTACTTTCTCATTGGTCTCCTCCAACCACTTGGTTAGAGCTCCGGCTGTACACCTGAACTCTCCCAGCTGGTCTTGACAGGATGACACCTCGTCTTCCCTGTGGTAGATGAGAATATCAGTAACATCATGTGTAAAGATCTATATATAAATGTACAGGTCCACTAGTTTATACACAACTTTCACATATTCTTTCAATTCAACTTTCAATTCAAGAATAATTACTGAAAAGACAAAATTATTAAAAAAATAGGTAAAGTAACTATATCCAACTGCTAAAAGTGGTAAGATCCTCTTTTCCCTTCCACATCCCAACTTACTTTTCTCTCACAGTGTCTTTGAAGGCACTGAAGACATTCAAGAGGTTGTCCATCTTACTCTGGATCTGGGCCTTGCTTCCCTCAGGGCTTATATAAGACAGCTCCTTAGACAGCCTCTGCAGCATCTCCAAATCGCTGGCATGTTCAGCCATCTCAGCGTTAGTATCCTATAGTGACATTATAATAGTTAAACATACTGTACAACATGAGGATTTTTTGATTACATTACACATTACAGAAAGATAACACGTGCATACATATACTAAACAGAATCAGAAGGCTACTGTACCACATATTACCTGCATTAGCTGAGACAGTTCATTGAAGGTTTTCCCTGGCCCATCTGTCTCGTGCAAATCTTGTGAACGCTTCACAACAAACTGCTGGACTTTCTCTGTGGCCTTCTCAAACTGTTCTACCTTGCCTTTCAGATGCTCCAACCGGGATACTTTTTGCTTATGCTTGTCACAGGCGTCAGAGAAGCGCTGGGACAGAGCCTCCATGTTAGACTGCAGAAGGGCAGCTGCAGAGGGCTCTGCTGTCTCCACAAACTTCTTCACCTTGGCTTTCATAGTTGAGATGCTGCTCTGACGACTTGCTATGTCCTGCTCAAGTGCCTTCAAGAAACAGAGGATGGACAACAGAAATGTTTAGATCGTTATGTTTTGTGTACTTATGTACTTGTGTATCTAACAAGTTTGGAAATCAAGAGAATGTGGAACTATGTAAAGAAACAAAATGAACCACTTAATATAACTAAAGTTGCAAAAAATGAAAATTGCAAATTGACAGCATAGTACTGGAGACATACAGTAATTGGAATGACACAATAGCTAGAATACATACTGTTTCTTTGCTGAGGATATCTCCTATGGCTGCAGAGACCAGGGGTATTTGTCCTTTTTCTTTCAGACTCTCCTCCACTCCCTCCATCCATCCCATCATCTCATCCAAACCATCCTGGACACTCATAGAGCGAGTCAGAGTGATCTGCAGTTTCTCGTTCCGATCGCTTACAGACTTAGACAGGTTGTCATACCGCTCCACTATGTCATCTATAGTGCACAGAAACAAATCAGGCTATGTTTAAAACTCAGCAGTTAATCACTGCTTAAAACAATTTGGGACACATAGTAAAATAAATATTTCAAACAAAAGAAGAGACTTATTTTGTAATGGCCGTTTTGTTAAGGCTATAATTTTGAAAAGGATTAATATCACATAGGATTTGGTACAAGGAAAGCATTTTTGAGTGTCAGCCAAGAAACCAGTGACTGGGGAAAAGGGTTACAACATAAACATTCCAACAGCCCTATTTCACTTTAAAAATGCATTTTGTAAATTCTAGAAAGGAAATGGTGGACACTTTGGGTAGGTGGTTGTTTACGTTTTGATCACAACCTACATACATACAGGATGCATGACTGGCATGATTTTATTTCATTTTAAAGGTGTCTATAGGCATTTCAAAAAGAGACTTACTTTATTGATATCGCCTGATTAATTTCCAAGCATTCAGGGTTCATTTCAAACTGCACTTTTAAATCCCTACAGCATTATTTTAGTGTCAATGTTGAAATATATGTTGACAGCACTGCATCAGTGGCCCAACTTTGGCCTTTCCCTCACCTGATGTCTCCTGGATCTCATCTGGATTGCTCAACAGGTCTCCTTCAGATGTAATCAAAGAGTCAGCTGTTTTGCGTAACGCGTCTATAGCAGTCTGACGTCCGGCCGTCTGACCTTGCAGGGCCTGTGGATAAGTAAGAACAGGTCAGAGAAATAAATATATCTGTTTGACCCAAGCCATGATATGCATCCAAATACATGTATTCTGTCTACACATATTGTAATATTGTATACTGCACCAGTGTGTTAAACATGAAAACAACAAAGTGATGGGGCACAAGAACGTCTGGACTAATTTGTAACCAAAGCTAGCAGACAATGTTGCATACTTTACTCTCAGGCGCCTCTTATCTTGGGATATCTATGTTCAAGTCACTACCTCCTGACAGATAAATGTTGGGGAACATTACTCTCTTTCTTTCAGTCCAGTAACTTTCAAGCCAGCTGAAGCCAAAAGCTTTGGCAGAGATACATCTGTCAGCCTAGTTGCTTTCCCTCTTGCAGGAGTATGTAAGCTTCAAATAACCAGAGCTAAACTATTCACGTGTTGCTTTGAATTTGAACACAGAGCTATAAATAGCTGTGCTGTTTTAAGTGAGTGGAAACACTGTATATGGTGGGGAAGGTCTGTTGTGCAATGACCTTACAACCCATTTAATACCCAAAGTACACATAACTCCTTTTTCAATCATTTGGTTTTCTCATTAGAGCATAACATGATTATGTTACCCATCTGTGTTTTTCAGCAAAATGTAACACATTACATAGGAAGAACAATCAAGTGGTCATCTGGATATTGTCATCTAATTATTGTGTTGGCCTCAAGAATTAAGACACCTAACACAAATATATCAAAGGCTTTGACCAAGACAAATTCTGATACCAAGACTGGACTTCAGTACCACAGCCCTGGTTTGCAGTGTTTCTTGCCTTGGTCTCCTCCAGCTGTTTTTGTAGTGTCTGTGGGTCAGCGGCAATAGCCTCTGATTGTTGTCTTCTCGCCTCCTCCTCTGAGCTGTTGAGCCACTTCAGAAGACCAGCAGATGTATCGTCATACCTCTTGTATTTGTCAACCACGTCTTTGAGGTTATTGCCAAGCTGGTTGCACTGAAACAAATGAATTGAAATTATACCTTATGTAAAGGATAACTAGAACAATCATATTTAAGTACATAGGTTGAACACAAGAGCATGTCAAAAGCAAATGATTTGAAGATGTCTCTGATTTCTCTGACTGACATTTTCACTGTGCCAGCAAAGATAGTATGACGCCTCTGTAAGGCACCACAAAGGTTTTCTTTCTTTAATTTTCTGTAAGGACAATGCTCCCACCACGTGGCAAGAGTAAGCATTACACCTTCTGTAGATTAGTCAGATCAACTACCTGAGAATGCAGTGCTTTGTAGCGGCTGGCTGCTGAGTCCAGCTTATCCTTGACGGCAGCACAGGCTCCTGAGGTATCCACTTGAGAATCTTTATCCCCAGGGTCAGCGTGTCCACAGGCTTTCGCCACATCCAATACTTTCTGTCCTGAAATGGTGATGAAGCGGAGATCCCCCTTGTGAGAGATCACATCTTCTGAGAAGCTCTTCTGGCGCTGGAGTTTCTCGCTGAGAATATTGAGGCAGCTTGCAGGTGCCCCCAGCTCCTCTATCTCTCCTTCAGTCTGGTCTAACCACCCTTCAAACTCCTCGCAGTCATCCTGGAACTTCTTCAGTTCCTCCTGCACACACTGCACCTGCTTCATCTGTTGCTCAGCCTGCGTCAGAGAGGCCTCGTAGAGCCCCTTCAGCTCCTGGATGTCCCTCTGCAGTTTGTCCTTCTCCTCTGGGGACAGCACGTTGGCTTGCTTGTCAAGCAGAGCCTGGGCCGACTGGGTGGCCATGATCAGATCCTGCTGCTGGGACAGAATCTCCTGATGACGGGCCTGTAGGAAAAAGCGAAGCTTGGTGGTCAAAATGCAACTACAAGTCCAACAACAATAGGAAATATATGTTTCCCATCATTAACAATGCTGTGAAGTAGGGCTTTTGCTGACAAAAGATTTGCTTGGTCAAATCAAATCTGTCAGATCAAACCTAACGTAGAAAATAAGGTAATCAAGTATTTGAATGTTATACTGTTTGACCTTAAAACACTATTTTCATTTAAAAGCTGGTCCACAATAAATACTGTTGCATGCTATACAACAGAAATAAGGAGGTAAGATATCAAATAATCATTGAGAGAACTTTTGAACAGCATACTTGATATATTTGATAACTGTGGCAATAACATGTTAATTGCATGCCACATTATTCTGTGATCAACAGCTTGTAAAAAGCTCAATTGCTCAATTAATAAAATATATCCACTGCTGAAAGCAATGGCTCTGAGATTCCATTAACCTCTTCCACATCTTTTTACTTTACTTTACATTACTTTTTTAGTGCTTGATACAATTAAACTATGTACTTATATATACTTTAATTTATTATGTAATTTTATATCTACATTTTGCATTGAGAGCTTTGCTTACACTACTTATGGTGCATGGATTGGTGACTAATGGGAGACTAGTGGAAACATGCCATATTAAATATCCTAGGCAAATTGCACATTGTTGATTTATTTAAAGATTATTTAAAGGCCATTTTAAGGAAAAATGAAAGGGTTGGAGTTTTTGTTGTTGTTGAGTATGCCTATTGCATATTCTGAAACCATCTTAAGTCAGTTTTTCCAAAGAAATTATAAACATTTATGCACCAAAGAAAATATACCTTGACCCTGTCATACTGCTTATCAAGGTCCAGGGATGAGGAGTTCTTCCCACTGGTCTCCCTCACAAAATCATTTCCAGTGGTTTGTAGAGCGTTTCCATTGGCATCGTCATCCTCTCCTATCACTCCCTTGGCTGAAGTTTCCTCTGGCTTGTTTCCATTCTCTTTGCTTAAATGGCCAGTTTGTTCAAGACCAGCCTCTTTTTCATTCCCTATGTTGGATATCCAGTCCAGGAGACCCTCAATTTTGTTCTTACTTTCTTCAAGCTGTTCGACAGCTGCCGCCTAAACAGACAGAGCAGAGATTTAACAAAATACTGAATAATGGATCCAATCAATACAATACAATGACATACAGTAAGATCAGCAGTTGGTTAATTTCCCTATTACTGTTACAATAGAAATTATGCTGCATTACATTGTTTTTACGGACATATAAAGAGGTAAAAAGGACTCTAACCTTCTCACTCTCTTGTTTTATAGCTGTGGTAACAACTTTCTCAAAGTCTTTCCTGGACTCCTCAGCCCGTTGGTTGATGAGTTTGGTTTTGCTCTTGGCCTCCTCTAACTTGTTCTCAATTATGGCGATTTGTTCTGGCATCAGCTTACTCCGATTCTCCTCCAGAAACTTTTTAGTGCTGGTGATGACCTCATTCAAGGCACTGGCATTTGTCAGCACATCTTTCTGCAGAGCCTTGAGATCAGACAGGCATAAAGCAAGATGAATATTAGGGTCGTGGAATAAAACAGCTCTTAATTTAAGTAATCGAAACATATTTGGGCACATTTTTGTTAAAAATAGTGATATTTGTGTCTAGAATGTCAAAGCAAATTAGAATATATCACACCTGATGCTCTTGCTGGTACTGCTGCAGGTCTCTAACACTCTCTGCGTTTTCAGCCTGTTGCTGATGACCAAACAGGCGGTTTTCTGTCAGGATAAGATTATCACATAATTCCTCCAACTTGTTCGAGAATTCCTTGTGTTTTTCCACCACACACTGTACAAAAAAAAAGCACCAAGTTAATATCACACCAAACAATGACAATAAGCCACTCAGAGTAAAAGCAATGGAAAAAAAATCAAATATAAAACAGAATTTACAAAACAGAATTTACATAGTGTTACGCCTATTTGTTGACAGCTCAATCAATAATTCTGACTATTAACATCTCTATAAAAGAGCTCAAAACCAGAAAAGAAAAGCTCCAATCAGAGATGTCAGCTACAGACAAAACTTGAAGATCCATTAACATTCAATTAACTGTGGACTAGAACTATTCAATCACATAGAAGTAACATGCAAATTCTGTTTTAGAATAGATTTCCCTTTAAAGTACAAATACAGTGGACCTAGTATGCTGTAAACATGCTAGCCATTCACCACATTGGTCTCATGACATGGTAAGATGCATTATGCCAAGTGTGTTAGTGCTTATGTTGTGGGTAAAAGAGAGAAGGTGCATTTTGTCCACTGTTAATTGTTCATTGATGTCTTGAGGCCTGCAGAACACAAGCAGTAGAAAGGTTAATCTGTAGTAGTGATCAAGGACTTGAGCATGCAATACTGTCATCATTCCTTAACAAAATCTGAACCCTGGGAATGTAAGTCACTCAAACTAGTGAAACATTCCAAGGACAGAAATACATTGAAATATTGGGGCTTCTTCCAAATGTGAAATATTTGTCCAATAAATTGTCATTTTCAGTTACAACACCACATACAACACCACATAATTCCAGCATTTGCACATAATGAATTGAATATTGTTTTTGATTGCCAAATATTTAGTTCTTTATGCTCACTCATCCATTTGTTCAGAAGTCTGAGGTTCAGATGGATAATTCCAATATATATTTGGTATATCAATTACTGCAAATCCAAGTAAATCATATATTGTATACTATATATATCATAATGAGTGATATTATCAAAACATTTGACTGCATTCTCTACATGTTACAAATGCATCTGACTAGCAACATGGCTTATACATTCTACATGCATTATGAGCATCCAATTATTCACTTAAATTTCCATTTAGCAAACAAAACAGATTTCCATGGTTGGGTTTATTCAAGGGAACATCTATGGTATTTCACATCACATCCACATGCAAACCTTCTGCTGACTTTCCCTCTCCCTGGTGTCCAGGTGGCGGTCCAGGATTTGCTGCTGGGTAACCAGCCTCTCTGTCTGTTCCCTGAATGCCCGCTGAGTGGTGCTCAGTAACTTGAGGAGGTGTCTGCTCTGAGCTGGGCTCAAGAACTGGGTGTGCTCAGATATAAAGTACTGGATATCAAATGCTACATCCTCTAACTTGAGCCGGGTTCCTTTTAGTACATTGCTCTCCATGTCCTGGAATAACAGAAAATATCATGAAGTCATGGAGTCAGAAAGCCCCTCTAACTAATGGAATTTGAATTAATTCTAAATAAAACATGTTTTTACTGTTACCTTGTTCTGCTGAATCATATGTTTCAGTGTTTCCAGATTGCATGTGTTCAGCAAATCCATGTCCCACATCTCAGAGTTGATTTGGATGCAGCCAGCTACTTTATTAAGATCACTGAGATATTTCTGGTATGTAGACTCCAAATGTACCTACAATTACGTAGAAAATAGTTAATAATGCTGATGCAACAGTCACATCAATATGTTCTAAATGTTAACCATTACAAATGAACACTGACCTTTCCAGTTTCCATTGCCTGAATTAGAGAGTGATTCCTTTCTACAGACATTTGGCAAATAGCAGTAAAATGTGGCTTCAAATCTAGAAATGCTGAAGCCAAATCTTGGTGGATTTGTGTGGGAATGTTCTCATTAACAGAGTTTAAGAGCTGATTGGCTTTCTCCAGATCTGCTGTAAGATCACCAGCCAATCTAGAAAGTTGGGATTCCAGTGACTGGAAAAAAAGCACATTTAGTCAGGAAGTACTGCATATACAGTATGTACATATATAAAATACATGTTAAAATTGAGCACATATGATAATAGTCAGTGAACATTAAAGGTAGTATGAGCGATTACGAGTGTTTTGGTTTCGTTTTTTGTTTACCTCATTAGCGGCGAGTGAAGGATGGCACCGTATGTTGCCAAAATGTGGACTAGTGTGGTAGATTTGTGGTGTCCAGAAGTCCGCTTGCCCAATATAGATCGGTTATGGTGTTTCAGCGATAAAGGTCCACATCGCGGCGTAGTCCGGTCGCTACTTCTGGGAGATGGATTTCCTGAATGCTATGGCAAATTACAGCACAGAACCCCGCCGACGTGAAGACGGGTGTGGGAAATGTGGTGTCCAGAACTCTGCTTATCCGTTGTAGCTTGGTTAGTGTTTTTAGCGATAACGGTCCCCATCCCACCATGGTCCAGTCTATACTACTTGGGAGTCTGACTTCCTGGTTGTTGGGAATGCAAGTCGGCAGGTAGGTAAGACATCCAATCATTTCATTGCAGCCAAATGGATCATCTAATCATTTAATTTGAACTGAAGGTAACGTTAACAGACACGTAGTCTGTCCAATCATTTCATTCGGACCGAATGAAATGATTGGACGGACACCGGATTTTTTTCATTTTTTTTCAGAGGACTTGATTTATTCATTTCTGTCGGGATATAAAGACAATTTCTACTAATATAAAAAAATATAAGAA
>CABFOP010057072.1:0-11542 GCA_900683385.1 Anoplogaster cornuta
CGCGCCCCCGACGACGTGCCACTGATGACACCCAACACCATCACCATGATCCCCAGTACCATCACTGGCATGCAGCCCCTCCACGCCTTCAACACCTACCCCTCCACTGGCCACAACAACACCCTGCCCCACCCCCACTCCACCACCAGGGTATAGTAGGGACTGACCTCACACAGCGCCACCTAGGGACCAGGAGGAATGGCTCTGCTACCAATCTGGATGGGGAGGCGTCTGGATCTGGGCCGTTGTTCAATTCTCTTACTCTCTTGTTTCTCTAAAAACAACTCCACCTCCTTCATCATCTGCTGTCAACCTTAGCAGCTTCCTCTACTGGTGGTGTGTGGAGATGAAACTGAACTGCAAGGCAGCGGGAGACCACTCTGGCGGTGATTTAGATATTTTCAAAGACACAAAGGGGGTCTACTGTTCCCTCAGTCAGACTAAAGCCCCCTGAAATCTGTCCATGGGACAAATGTCTTTCACTGCTCTATATTTTCCCCCTTTACTTTTGTGTCATCTCTTTTTCTCTCCTTGGTGTTTTGTGTATGTATAGCCTTCTCTTTTCTACATCTGCCTCGTATCCCCGCTCTGCTCCTCCCATTCATCCAGTGATTCTCTCCCTCTTCCCAGCGCTCCCTTCTTCTATGGATTCATAAACTACTGATTTGTTGAGTCTTTCCTTAAGGGGGGCATAGAGTACATACAGTAATCATATAACTATGAAAACATTGATATCTGATACTGTCATTCTACCAGCATTCTTGGTGCCAAGTATGTACTATGTTTGTTTTCCCATCCAGGGAAAAACTAAAGAAAATAGAGTATTCCTATTTACTGTCAACTAACAGATGCTGTGTGTTCTCATGACAAAGTGCCAAATTGGCCTCTCTTGTGTTTTTCTTTCTTTCATCTTTTGTTTTTTTTTCCAAGCATTCGTTTGTTGTTGCTTTTTGTGGAAAGATTTTTGCTGAAAATATAGATATAGAGAAATGATATTATATATAGTTATATATAAATGTGTACAAAGGAGAAAGTATATAAATGGGTTTTCTCAGTGGGGATCTATGCATGAATTATTTTTAAAGATGACGATGGGGGGAAAGGACACTGTATCTGTCAATGCACGTTTCCCAAATCTAATCAAATCATATCTGCCTCCGCTTTGGATATTCTGTTTTTTTTGTTTTTCCTCTTTGTGACAAGAACACAGAAAAACCCTGAAGTCACCCGACAACGCCGCTCCATCTCCCAACCCTCATTTTACAGTCATTGCCGCAAATCTTAGAAAGTCTGACGGTGAATGCAACAACTGTGAACACAATTTCAAATACTCCTTCTTCCATCTTTCTCTCCTCCCTTGTGACATTGTTGAGCGGTATCGCACCAACCAGTTGATGCAGCACGCCAACAGCCCATACGACAGTAGCTAATTCCTGAGGTTTTTAGGGTGCACGAAGTACCACGGCTGCCGTCGTAGTTTGCCTGTACAGAATTATTTTTGTATTTCAGTCAGAGTGATGAACAAGGAAAAGACAGGCAGCTTCTCCTCTTTTCCTCTCAGACTCCCCTAATCTCACACTGTCTGCACCCCTATTTCCAGCACATGCATATTCTGTTTGATGTGAGCGTGTGCGAGTGTGTGCGAGCGTGCGAGTGTGTACGCATGCATGTGCGTGAGGCAAGCATGTCGGCATTGCTTCACACGGGCATAGGTGGGCCTAATTAGAGAGAAAAGAGATAGAGAGGCAGACAGACAGCACATCTCCGAGCACCACCCAGTGGTATAAACCCAGACTCCAAAATGAGCTCCTTCCAGCCGCGTACGCACCCCCACCTTACCCACATCATGTGTTCCCTCCCGCCGCTAGTAAACTCATGTTGCATTCAAGACTGACACCCACATCGCGATGACCGCCCATGGATCCCCTGCCATCACCACAAACCACCAAAATCATGTAACGTTACTGTGTCGCCGCCATTCTACACAATTTCTGACCTCAGCTCAACTCTGCTATTATCTTCACATTAAAGGGTTAGTTCACTAAACTAGTGACTTTTTGTCAGATCATCAGTTGTAAATTGATCTCTAAGCACACTGAGGGTGACCAGAGCTGGAGGACGAAAGGGGGACTTGGATCTCCTAAACAGGGTAGTAGCAACACAGTCGACAACTGCTGTTTTTGATTCTGCTCTTTTCTTTTGGGTGAGAACGTGCAGACCTGCAGCTCAGCAACACCCCCCTCTGATTCCCTGCTAAGGATAGCAAACTTGGATCATGGGTAATATGTTGGTTAATATGGTAATTAATCAACCCCCACTGAACTGTTGTGCTGTTTTTTTGAGCCCACAGCAACATGTGGTAGCCTACATCCAGTATGGGAGAAGTTAGTCAACGGTGGTGTCTTTGCTTGTATTCTAGCTTTAGTCTGTTTGATTGTTTGTTTTCTATTTTATTACTGCCTGAAGGGGTGGTGGGGAAGGTCCAGAATGGGAGAGATAAACCTGGCTGCACCTGTCAGACATTTTGTAAGCCCCCTGAAAGGGAAATGCGCACAATGTATAACGCGAAACAACGGACAGTCTCGGGGGTGCCGTCGGTGAAGGAATGAAAGAGCAACCGCTTCACTAGACTGCATCGATGGAGGGACAATACTGCAGTGGAGCAGAAAGAGGTGCACGCTGTGGAAGAGAGACTTTGGGGAAAGACTCACAGCCTTAAACATGGAAGTCAAATACAAGAGGGCACTGGTCGCAAACGAGGACATTAAAAGGCATGACCATCTTGCTATCCACAATGTTTGCCTGGAGTCTACCCCACTAGTCTGCCCTACTTAGGGTCTGTTATGTCCCATCAGATCCATATGAACTGTTTTATACTCACTCCTGTGAATAACAAGGAAGTGGGAGGCTGTGAAGGCAACTTCACCACCACAACACAACTACAATGACACCTCCAGAGGTGAAAACAGCAACAAAAGGTATTTACTTTGGTCTGTTCTTTTCCTTGTCTATTTTATAACCTAACACCAGAGGGCGCCATAGTGACAGATTCACTGTAGCCCGCCCACTCTGAGGAAACTGGATATGTGAAGGAATACCACACTAGGTGGCAGGAGAGAGACAGACATCTAGAAGAGGATCAAAACTGTACATTTTTAAGTGTAAGAAACAAACAGACAAAATATTTGTAAATATTAAGTTTCTTGTTTGTTTTTGTTTTGTTTTTGTTTTTTTGAGTGAATGAATGAAATACTTTGTGACAACAGAAGACAACAGGTGCAGTTTGCAAAAGTGGCCACCAGCTTGAAGTTGATGCTCCAGTGGAGGGTAAATTGACTGTATTTACCACTGAGCTCTTTTTCATGGAATTAGAAAGTTGCTCCTCTTGATTTGTTTAGTTCATCCTGGCCAGAAGTTGCCCATCATCAGGTGGACATCCTGTAGCATTGTGATTCCTCACCAGGAACAGCAGTCACAGTAGCAGACTCATCTCCATCCCAGCTCCTACATGACAGAGGGCTCATAACGCCACAGTAGGTATATGCTCTGACTAAACTAGTTTCCACTGGATTTACAAATGCACAATTTAAACAATATAGGCTTGATTTAAGTTGCCTTAAAGCTTATGGGTTCATTGCTGGATGTTCTGGGGCTGTTCTGGACACCTTAAGCACACCACAAAAGTTTTTTTATTTAAACTTTTGAAAACGTTTATGTCTTGGTATGTTTTGTGATTTACATGTACTACTGATCTTTCTGTGATGCATGATCTGTGTGATTGTGGAGTCAAGGCCCTGTATTTATGGAAACATCTCAGAGGATAAGAGCGCCGATCAAGAGCCAGCTTTGCCTTGCAGCGTCTAATAAGTGGGATGATGTAGGTGAGTCGTAAATACAGTCAATTTAATGTGAGCTCTCATGACATGTAGCAGTGTTTACATGTAGCCACTTTTGGGGAAGACAATTGGAAGGCTTTGATAACTTAAGGCGGCTCATGTCCTCATAAAGTAATGAGATCCCACAGTGGGCCAACTTTTCCCTTCAATACACTGTATTGCATCGTGATTATGAAGCTTGCGTTGTCTTTACGGTGGCGTGAAGTAACACTACAGGGCTACATGGCTTCCCCACTGGAGAGACGGCTGACATGTTCAGTGCATGATACTAAGAGTCCTGCGCATTCCCAGACTCTGAGCATGTGTGTTTGCTTTGTCTTGAGAGTGTTTCTGTCTGGATGTGTGAGGGACGGCCTGTAATCTGTAGATCATAAATTGACACATTGTTGGATTCTTGGAAAAGTAATGCCATCCTTTTAAAGAATTGTCATCAGTGGTATGCAATGTTCAAACCAATCTGATAGATTACGACACACAACGTAGCAAAATGAGTTTGCTTCATGCAAATCTGAGGGATTATTTAGTGATCCTGTCTGGACAAAAGTGCACTGAAGCAATATTAACACCCCTGGATGGCAAAACACCTTCAGCTGGATATCTGGTTGGTCTTCATAGCGAAATTGCACCTGTTGTCTTGTTTTTACATTCTTTGTTGAATTCAGAAACCCAAGACTTGAGATGAAGACAAATGTTAAATAATGGAATTTAAAAAAAAGATGATTATTAAAAAAAGTAAAGTAAAACTATATAAATAAATAAGGTGATGATATTTCTGTTTACTTTAGAAGTTATTACACACTGTATGCTGTGATTCTGATCTGGGAAACATTAAAGACATTCATAGCCAGTCTGCTTATTTTGTGTCTTTATTTACTGTGCTCTCATCGTTGAGGAGACTGCAATAACATAGGACAAAAGGTTAGGTGTCTTGTAGTTAACATAAGTACTGAACTAGTACTAAACTAAACTAAACTAAAAATTTATATTGAGATCCTAAAAATGAGCAAGTCAGTTACATGGCTATCACAAGAAGATTGTATTCGTATTTACTTTGTGCATACAATTCTAATATCTATTGGATAATGAAGAATAGGTGGATAATAAAGAATAGGCCTCTACACTATTAAAAAATTAACACATATACATTTAAAACTAAAAATATGCATCAAACATTTAACTGTAACAAGAAAGACAAAAATATTTCTGAGATCTGAGTTTGCAATACATAACATACATACTGTAAGAAAAAAATCATCTTCACTATTGTATAACTGGAAATTCCTTCTGTTGCTTTCATTAAGTTGTTAAATTTCAAATGACAATTTAATTAACTTCCTCTGCCACAGAAAACGAATCAGAAATACAAACTGATTAAATCAAATCTAATAACTATTTTATAATGAAGAATAGGTGGATAATAAAGAATAGGCCTCCACACTATTAAAAAACTTAACAGAACAAAGTAATGCAAATATAACAACTATAACATATAGACACACAAACAATGTGTGAATCGTGTTTAATACGTTTAAAACTAAAAATATGCATCAAATATTTTACTGAAACAAGAAAAAATATTTTTGTATTCTGAAACCTGTTTGAGTAGAAAAGGATCTGAGTTTGCAATACATAACATACATACTGTAACAAAAAAAAATCATCTTCACTATTGTATAACTAGAAATTCCTACTGTTGCTTTCATTACGTTGTTACAGTTCAAATGACAATTTAATGAACTTCCTCTGCCACAGAAAACAAATCAGAAATACAAACTGATTAAATCACATTGGAAAGATATTTTGTGCACTCTTGTACATTTACTCAAAGTATGAAGTTATTTAAAAGTATAACACACCAAAATACGAACAGATAATGCAGATCCTTAAAGAAAGTTTATTTTAATGGTGGCAGTCACAATCATAAAGGTAACAGGTAATGAAGCACTATTGGCTCTTCTGTCCCTGTTGCAAGCCATAGCAGCGCAATTGGTTTGTAATCCTTGTGATTTTACATGTGTTATTTGTGATAATTGATGTCTGCCAGATCATAGAAAATGTAATATCAAAATACCCATGAGTAGAGATTGTACACCTCAGCACAGTCAAACCAGGTGAGGAAAGCTTTGGGCATGTAGAGGTTCTCACTTGATGCCAAATGACTCTTTGAGGCTTTTTTCTGCCTCCTTCTTTTTAATGTATTTCCAGTGAGTAGGAATATCAGCAGGCTTTGCATTATACTCTTTGGCAAACGTATTGTTGAACTTTGTCATCACATATTTCCAGTAGTCCGATGCCTCAATGCTTACATCTGGAGCAATTTTCCAGGTAGGGAAAATTTCTTTGTAATTCTTGTAAGGGTGGAATTGATAATGTGTATCAGCGCAGCGGAATGTCGTCTCAGAGATCACAAGAGAAGAACATATTTCAGTGGCGAGTCTGCTTGAGTGATTGAACCTGAATTGACCAAGACCCTGTGACCGATGTACTGAAGCCCAGTGCTCAGTATGGGCTTTACCTCCTGCCTCACAAGGTGCTTTGCAGAATGGGCACTGTTTCCCACATCCAATCACTCTGGTGAAAAGCTCGTTTTGGGGCTTGAAGTTAAGTTCTATTAGTTTTGTTCGGATGTGTTCTTTTGTAAATGTCTCCTTCAGAGTTTGTCCCATTTCTTCCACACATCCTGTGAGCCACTGAGCAAACTGTTCCTGCTTTGCATTGTTTAGGATCCTGAATGCTCCAAGAGAATCCTGTGAAATTACCAGTTTATGACCAAGTTCCTCACAAATATCTTCAACGAATTTCATCAAGTTGCTATCCTTGTGCTTTTGTGCCTTTGTGATAGCCGTATTTATACTATTGATACTTGCTCTTAGATGTCGGTCCTCCAAGTCAGACTTTGTAGACCCCTTTGAGAAGTGTTCCACAATTTGGTCAAATATCCATTCCTTTACAAATTCTTCATATGAGGAAATGTAGCTCAAATAGTTCTCAAATTTGTCCTTTGAAAGCAAATCCTTTAAAATGGAGTACTGGAAATACATCCGTGTGCTAAATTGCAGGGAGTTTTTGCATGTCAGCATTTCCTCAACAATATCGGGACCCAAGGACTTGTTGACATAGGCTTCCACCGCAGGCCTTAGGCAGAGGGTGGTGAATTCTTCCACTTTCGTGCGACACTGGTCTCGTTTATAGAACACATCTTTAAAGTCAGTACGATACTTGTCTTTGTGTCGTTTGAGACATCTGTAAGGGTCATTAATTTGTATGAAATCGTCATGCATTTTCTGAAACTTTCTGGCTGCAATGCCACAAATGTGCTGTTTCAGAGAAACTTCAAACTCAATATCCGTCTTCAAATCTTGATTGTGACGCAGCTTCTCATCAATCATTTGTAGGATCTCTCGGATGTAAGTGTCATGATAATTGGTTTTCATTTCCACTTTCTCAGACACAAACTGCATGCAAGCAGCTATGATGCTGTCAGACATTTTTTGTACAGCCTTTGTGTGATCTTGGTTAAACCACTCCCCCTGGGAAGGAATCCCCTAGCTGTATATTTGAAGGGCTTTTCTCCACAGTCATCCATCTTTTTTTTATTTAGTAATTCACTGGCATGACTCCCCTTTTGACTTAGATTCGTCCTCAGGCAGTTAGTCACCAAAGAAGAGACATCAGTCGTCTTTAATTCTTTGCAGGATGCCTGTAATTCACTCAGAGTTGTATCCCACATCTTATCAAATTCTCTGTCTAACTCTTCATCTGTACTCTGGACTTTTCTCTTACGGCATTTCTCAATCAATCCATGCACTGCCTGTTCTAATTTGTTTGTATGGGTCTCCTTGACTCTATCAAGCTTTGTCATTCCCTGTCTGATTTCAGCTGCTGCTTCAAGTTGATTCATTATGGAGCTCTCCATTTCTCGTCGAAGGCTTTTTACACTGTTTGAGAAGTCCTCTTTGTATCCCTCTACTAGATGGACATGACCTTCTGTTTGCTTGAAGTACTGTGTGAGATTTTGAAGTAGAGTTGTCTCCCATTTAGACAGCTCTGAGCAAGCTTCACTTTTCACACGACTGAGAAATTCTCCCATGTCCGATATCTCAGATTTCACAGCAACAGTTCCAAAGTTTGACATTGTTGTTTCAGCTTGTGTAATCCATGTGTACATATGTTTTCTAAATTCCCATTCCCATTTGTTTAATTCCGTGCACAGCCTCATGTAGGCATCAGCCACCAGGCTATTTCTGAAGCTGAAAATGAAGTTCTCGTGTTTTATGGCATTCCACAGGCTTGTTGTCCACTCCATAAACTCTGACATCTCATTAGCAGATGACTCACAATCTCCCAACATTTGGATTATGTTTTTCTTGAGATCATAAGCAGCCTCACTGTACCCTGAATTAACTGGTGCCATTGGTGGATTCCCATTCCAGAGTCCAGGGATATACCAGTTCCCAGTGTCTGGGTTGTATTCCATCACATCAGTGAAATTTTTGTTCTCCTCTTTCTTTTCCATTGTGGCTGCGGCCTTGGTCATCTCATTCAACTGTTGTAACAGTAGTTTCCTGTCCCTTAAGTTCTTATCATGGGCTGACACATCTGACACATTCTGGTGAACAAATTGACATTTGGGCTTTTTGCCAACCTCTTTCATCCTGAGAAAGGCATGGACAACAATCTGCAGGATGTCCTTCATATCTGTTGAATTCTCCATTGCAATATTAATTATTGTGATATCACTCAACCCTACAACGAGTGTTGCAAGCTCATTGTCATGCTCGTGGCTATCATCCAGTTGTGCAAGCTCTGGTGACTTTAGTCCCTCAGTGTCAATGATCACCATGAAGTCACAGTTAAGTACTTTTTTGAAGTCTTCATTGATTCTGATTAGCAACATAAAGGCACCTCTAGTGCATCTACCACTGCTGACTGCAAACTGCACTCCAAACATGGTGTTAAGGAGAGTGGACTTCCCAGTGCTCTGAACTCCAAGAACTGTGACTACCAGGATCTTGCTCTTTGGATACACCAAGGTATTCAGCTGAGAGAGGACATCACTCACCCATCTCAGAGGTATGTTGGAAGCATCTCCATCTAGAAGTTCCAGGGGAAATCCATCGAGGAGCAATTCCGCACACAGTTTGGGCAGATGCTGTAGTTGTTGACGTGATGCATCAGTTTCTGGAAGGGTGACTGAAGCCTCATAGATTTGACCCATTTCACGCAAGAAGTGTTCAGTCCCCAATGAGCTGTTGGAAAGTTGTCTGTCAAGGTCTTTAATTTCTTCTTTGTTTTCAGAATTCTGGCATTTCTCTTTGTACTGCTCTCTGAGACCAGAAAGTTTTTCTCGAGACAGATTATCAAGGTTTATTTGCATCCATTTTAAAAAATAAGACCTTTCTATCCCGGGGCTTGATATTGCGCTTATGAAGCTTGTCATTGCATTTGATATGTCATAACTGTTCTGCTGTTCCCTCAGATGTTTTTTCTTTACTAGGAGATCACCTTTGTACTTCTCTATGTTTTCAGACCCAGCTTTTTTAAGCCTGCATTCCTCTTTCTCTAAGCGAGTTAATTCTTTCCATATTTGGCCTTGCAAGGGAAGCTGAGCTTCTTTGTACTGTAGGGTGTCTTGTATTTCTGCAGTGATGGCATCTGCATTTTGCTTGGCTCTCTGACACTCTGTAGAATCCTCGTCAACCACGATTCCCAGTTCATGGGCGATATCAGCCATCTGCTCCACTCGCATCTTGGAACTTGAGTTCTCAACTAGTACATTCCTGATTCTATTTCGCAGGTGTTTGACAAAGTCTGCATCATTCATCTGCTTGGTCTTCAAAATGACATTGCTTGTTGTCAAGTTCAACTCAGTTGCTACTTTTGTAAGTGTATCAAGCCTAAAATTCTTGCTCTTGTGGTTACCCACCAAGAATATCTGTGCCTTGTGTTGGTTGGTCAGTAGCCTGTACTGAGATTCCAGATCGTCAAAGAAAACAAAAACTGCTGCAGATGTCTGGCACAAAAAGCTGTATTGTGTTTCAAACAAATTCATGTCTCCCCTGAGGTTCGCTACAGCTACTGGCTCACCAAAAATGTCAATGTTTTTGTTTCCACAGGGAAGGTACCAACTAATTTCAGTCAACCCATTCGATATTCTCCTTGGACTATCACCACATTCCATGTCGCGGTGAACAAAGGTGTCATGATACTGTTGGGAATTACTCAGAAGCTTATTGAGAATCTCTGACTTGGACAAGGAGCACTCACCCAGTCTCACAAAAGACACCAATGGCAGTTCAGAGAGAACAATTCTCTCTTCGACAAAGCCTTTGGATTCTGAAAGTGATTGAGGTCTGTATTTTTTAACAATGTCTCTCAAGGCCCAAAGCATGAGTGTGCATTGTTGTGTGTCACTATCAGGAAGCAGCAGAGGCACTGAAAACTGACACATGGACATTTTCAATGCCATTTCCTGCTGTACAAAACCATCGGAGCACAGAAAGAGAGCAGTGATAATGTCTAAGGGGTTTAGCATGTCACCTGAGTTTGGACTGTTGACCAGATTAGCAAAATCTGTATTCCCAGACAAAGCATCACAGTTGGGCTCACATACTGGCATACATTTTATATTCCTTGCCATCACATTAACCATCATTAACCTCTTTAGAAAGCACCATGGAAGATCTGAAGTACACTTAGCAGAATCATCAGCAATGGTCTTCTCATCAATCTGAAGTATTGTGCTCAGTGATAGTTTCACTGTGTAGTGCTGCGCCAACCCCAGATTTTCCAATAAGCTCTCCAAGTGTGACTCTGTGGAAATGAAGATGACACTGAATATTTTAAACCCATTATCATTATCATTTTCTTAAGCATAGTCCCACAATTAATTAACACATAGGCTAAATTCATTTGTAAAGTAGCCTGAGGTAACCAGTGGTCCCTGGCAATGTGGTACTGTTCATCCTCCCATTGCATTCTGCCCGATTTACACAGCCAATCCACTGTTCATCTGCACCACAGTAATGAAGTGAAAAGGCCTCCCAAACAAATTGGGATTTGGGGCCAAAATCTGTATAGGTATTCACCTCATGAATGTGTCAATACATTTGTCTGTCCTATTTATTCAGAGACTTCCAAGAGAATGAGTGTAGTAGTAGTAGTAGAGTAGATCAAAAATTAGCTTTAGCAGTAATTTTTTTTTATCAGTGTCATCATTTAAACATCATCTTCAAAATCTTCAAAGTCTTTTTTGTATTTACCTATTTTTTATTAGAATTATTATTATTCAACTAACTTACTTGTGTGGGCAGATATCACGGCAGGCTTGCTTAGACTTCCGTTCTTCAGCTGTGTTGAAACGTGGAGGGAGTACTGCACCCCCGGCCTCAGGCTGTTGAACGTCAGGCTGGTGGTGTCTGTTGTTAGCTCCTGCACCTTTTCTCCATCACAGCAACAAGACACTATGTAACCCCCCACTTCACCAGCAGGGGCCTCCCAAGTCACAGATACCGAGTCACCGCTGACCTGATAAACCTCTATCTTTTCAGGAGCGATAGGCTCTGTGAAAGACAAAATAAATGTCATTCCAGACTGGAAATCAAGTTCCCTCTGTGCAGATCTGCATTACCAGTGATGGTTGATTG
>CABFOP010057131.1:2217-14411 GCA_900683385.1 Anoplogaster cornuta
GTTGGTGAAGTAGTTTTTTTTTTTTTTTTTTTTTTTTTCATTTATTGTTTTGGAGATGTAATCAAATAATATAAGGCAACATGTTGACTTAATGTGATTCCTTTTCAGCTCGTGAGGTCCTGAGGTCCAAACACCCACTGATGAAGGTGCGACCACTCTCCAAATCCTCTGCCGCCACCAAGGCCAAAGCCCGAAGCTGCTCCGGTACACAATAATAATTTATCCTTCCATCTGTTCGTCCATTTGTCCATTGTATCTCAGATATTTCGATATGCATCCTAAGTCATCCACTTAAAATCATACACTGCCTTGTGTTGCGGAGAGGCCATAACTAGTCCTATCTATTGTCCCCCTACTATTTCTCTAATAAGTTTTTATCTCTCTCCTTCTTTATTCTCTTCTCCCACCCCAAGACTACCTCCTGCCTGCTAAGGAGCGACCCCAGACAAGTGCAGCACTGGCTCGCAGGCTTGTGATTGGAGCCCTGGGCGTTAAGAGCAACCAGACAAGGGAGGACCGTGAGGCCGAGAAGAGGAAACTTCAGCAGGCAAGAGGTACGTCATACACTGTGGCATCATGCTCAATTTAACATTCTGGCCTGGAACATGGGACCATGCCAAGGTCAAAAGCATCCTATTAAGACCTCTTTTAAGGCCTGTTCAGTTGCCTTTGCAGACCTGACTGCTCTGTTCTATCGTGTGTGGGTTGTGCGTTCTCCCAGCAGTCGCCTAGGGGATAGAGAAGCAGGCTAGTGACCTAATCCTAATCCCAGACTGGCTGGGCAAATCTGGGTTGCGAAAGTGAGTGATGAATGCTCTTTTCTCCCTCACCCACTGTTGAGGTACTTTGAGGTACATACCTTGCTCCAGTCTGCTCTTTGGCCAACAGGAACACTGGTTGTACTGGGCAGCTCCCAGGTGTGAATGGTCTTAACTGTCTGAGTGTCAAGCAGGGTGTCATTGAAAACGAAGAACCTTGCTCATCAGCTGATTCATTTTAAATTTGCACACAGAGTTTACTTCACTCCTGAGCGCAGATTTAAACTGAAACTCACCAACAGGGATCGGTGTGATAGGTGCCCCCATTCAGAACTAGGAAACTTTATGCATATGTTTTGCTATTGTGTTAACCATAAAATCTTTTTGGGAGCACATTATCAAAGCACTAGTAAACAGCCTTAATAAACATCTTCCACTCGGCCCAGCCCTTCTGCTCTTTGGATATAACCCCAACGTTATTTTAGCATATTCAAGAGAAGCGAATAATCCTTGCTGCTTCAACAGCTGCAAAACAGACCATTCTTAAAAGCTGGTTTGATCCGAGTATTGTTCTGAACGGAGTCTGGGCTGCAATGTTCTATGATATTTGTCTTCTAGAAAGATCCACAGCCGAGGTCAATGGCACTAAGGTAGAAAACACTACAGCCATCTGGTCTCATGCAGCAGCTCTCATTCCAACTCTGTTCTAATAAACCTCTTTCTCTCTCTTCTCCTTTGAACCCTTGTTTGATCCCTATTGTTACATACATGTACGTATAGATATAAAGTTACATGCATTCTCATCATTACGTATACGTACGTATATTAATGTTTCAAATTCTATGCATATCTTCGTAGTTTATTGAGAACTCTGGTTAATGTTTACTGTCATACTCAGCTGTTGATGGTCTTTGGCCTGGTCTGGTTATAACAAACAATTTGCCTGTTGGAATGACCTTTCAGTTCATTTGTTGTTTTGATATAAGCTATGATGTACACTTAAAAAAAAAAATTTGTGTTCGCTGCAGCGAATTAGATATTGATTTATCTATTCCTGTCTCGTTACTCCCCCACACCTTCTGTTATATTTTGTTTTGTTTTGTTTGTTTGTTTTTTAGCTCCCTATGTACTGCTGTAAATCTATATACTAAAATCAATGAATATTTTTTCAAAGCATGGCTGCTCAGTCAACCATCCCTGGATAGATAAGGGTTCAAAATGATCAAAACAAACCTTGTCTGACAATCCCAGTGTTTGCATCACAAGGTTTCCACCACAAGTGGGCGCTGTTATTAAACCTTACAAAGAAAACGGCTAGCAGAGTTGCACGTTAATGCCAGGAGAAGTTGATCTCCATTCCTCCTGTCCTGTATTGCACATGCAGATCTACAATCTAGCTAGTCTATAATCAGACTAGCAGTCATTTCCCTTCACAGTAGGAACATAAGTATATAGTCGCAGAAAACCACAAGTGGTTGTCCACTGAGCAGCCAGTCAGTGGTTAAGTCAAGGCCTTGAGTAGAACAAACTAAAAATGTGTCCTTTGTTCTTGGCACGAGTGCACTGTTGTGATCTTTATTTAAGATCACAGCACACACAGTAAATGTCAGTGCTGAAGTGCATCATATGCTGAACATTGTGTGCTTGGAATGGATGGATGCCACGTGGGATCATATGGAGGGATTAATTTACAACTGGCACTCCCATCTGTAGTCCTACAATGTGGTGAGGAAAGTGATACAAGATAAGAGTTCAAAGCATTAAATCACGTAAGAGTTGTTGAAGTAATGGCGTTTGCAGATTGATACATTGACCTGTATGTTTCTCTGTCATATATTCTTTCAGACCAAAGGCGCCTGGCAGCCAAACAGAGGGATGATGCTTGGGAGGGGAAGTGACCATGGACAGAAAGCTGCCCCTTTTCTGTTTTTCCTGAATTCCTTGATCCAGCAGGGGCTAAAGGGCCTCCCTGTTTCTCCTACAGTATACACTCAACAAAGGACAGCCTTCTCCTAGTCTGTTTTTCTCAATTGGCCACTTTTTTCCGACCACAGCTCTTCCCCCAAAACAGAATTCTCACCCTATATCCTTCCTTACTCCTTCACTAACTGCCACTGAACACCTCGTCATCCACTGTCAGTTAGTCCTTAGTGTTACACCAAATGAAGGCGTCCTCCCACTGTTTCCTGACCTTTATCTCCTCACTCTGTCCAGGGACTGTTGCCTCCTTGCCGTGACCAGAGCTGGTGGCTGAGCCAAGCAACAAGGACTGTAGCATACACTGTCCACACTGACTCTGAGCCAGCGGTGCTTTCACATCTGTAACATTGTAACCCCGCTCTGTACTAAAGCACATCGTCTTATCATATATAAAAGGCATGCCCCCTCAAATATAGATGAGGGATCTCAAACTTACATTCAAGTTGCTGATAGCAGTGTCAAGGAGAAATTGTTGTTTGGTTAATGCAGTGTTCTGGAGGTAGAACTTGTCTAATTCAATACGAAGTGACAAAAAATGGATGCACCATTTCCAAAGATGTATTTGTGTATCGCAGGATTTGTGCATTCATCATTAGGATTAAGGAATGTATGATGTCTGATGTCATTGCTGTCCGGAGTACATGATTTTTAAATTTCTAAACACAATTCTGCAAGCCTGCTTGATATTTACATGTACTTTTTAATGTATTTTATTTATATTTACATGTTTGAACCAGACATTAACAGTTATCGGTTTTTGTTTTTTTTGTTTTTTTTAACTTGACTAGCTTGTCTCTTACATGACAATAACTTTATTTGGTCATGTGATTTCGCCATTGTTTTCAGTATTCTCATTCAATCAGACTTAGCTGATAAGAGTTTGGAAATAGCTCGAGAAAGTCCACAGAACAGAAAAAGATAGTGTTTTTAATAATTTTGTATTGATTCATGGCCAGCTCTGTATTTTTGTTATTTAGTATCATTTAAGTAACATGTAAATATGTTTAGTTACCAAAATTACTCTCAAAGACTAAAGAAAAATCCAAATAGGTATACTGATTTGCTGTTGCTTTATCTCGCAGTTGAAGCGTAACAATATTTTGGAAGCCCTTTTTGTGTTTCTGTTTTATTGTTTGACAAAGAAATTGGTCGGATGTTGTGTTCCTCTAAGTTGTGATATAATAAATCATTAATTCTTCTGTCCTGCAAATACTGCTGGGTAGTATTATTATTATTATTACCTCCGCCAAGGAGGTTATGTTTTCACCCCTGTGTGTCTGTGCGTCCGTGTGTCCGTTAACAGGATTACGCAAAAAACTACCAGCCCGATTCACATGAAACTTGGTGGAGGGGTGTAGCATGACCCAACTCAGAATCCATTAAATTTTGGAGTGGATCCGAATCACGGGGCGGATCCAGGAATTATGTATCACTTATAGGAGTTATTCATACTTCAACAACCACCAGGGGCAGCAACAAACAACCTCTGTCTTGCAACTGCACCAGCGTGTGTCACCAACACTGAATGAAAGACATCACACATAACGGTGTGGACAGTTGAAGCAGTGAATTCTGTAGCCCACCTCAATAGATTCTGCTACGTTAGCATGTTTAATGCTTTATGTATGTTATCTGTTTTAGTGAGCAGTGTGATGATTTCTGTACAGTTTTGACCGCTGATGAACATTTTCCATTAGACCACGTTTCTGTATGCAGGTTACTTTTGTGTGTGGAGTTTTGAGAGTTTGCTGATGCCGTTAGTTTCACAAATGTATATCTTGGCAGTACAGTTGATAAACCCTGAATGCCAGAAGTACTAAGAAGGTAGGAAGGTGGTACATTTTGGAGCGGATCTGAATCACAGGGCGGAGGTCTGAACTCTCCGAGTGCCCTTCTAGTTATTATTTTACTGTTAAATTCAGTAGGGCAACAATGCTGGTCTCAATGTACATATGTGACTTTCTATTTTGTTAACCTACTTCTAAAAATGATTCCCAATGGCAAATCTGAGCAAATGTACACCAATTTTCATACTGAGTCAGCCAGAACCGAGGTGGACCTCCCTGTGCGCTGTTGTGTTCTTCCAGCTGAACTACTTACAGCCCGCCAGCCAGCCTCAACCCTTTGGCCTATAGCTGCTCTTGACTGCTCTTTACCAGCATCGTGTGAGATCTGAGCCCTGCCCATTATCTCAAGATTTACTGTGGCTTTATGAGGAGGTGATGAACCACAGAGCTGCCTGCCTGGGTGCTGCACACACAATCAGTAGATTAAGTACACAAACTCAAACCACTGCTAAGCAAGTGGTTTCAAGTGCGAACTTTGTCTTAGATGTGTTGCCTAAAAGTGTTGTTTTGTCAAATGAAATTTTGGAGACACAAACACATACAAGGTGCGGTCAAAATGTAGGTACCTTTTAATCCCTTATTTAAAAATCTTACTTTTACTTATATAATGTGAAAATTGCTAAATCGTGTGAGAGGAAAAATGAGACCAAAATAAGTAACATATTTAAAGCATAGTCTAATTTATTTGGTGACAGTGGGCAGCTGTGAGAGTTTCCAGTGTGTTGTGTGTGTTTGTATGTGTTCATTAGTGGGAACAAGGTTGGAAACTATAATAAAACACTGGTTGGCTCAGGCTCCCTTGGAAAGGATGGGAAACCCAGTTGCTGGTTGAGACTTTGTCTTTTGAATGGTTGAAGCCAGCAGTAGTTGAAATGGACAGCTTAAGCAGGAAAAATGCTGATGGGCTTAAACTGTCATCCTTAAAGAAAACACTGCATAAAGTGGTTAATCTGCTTCTGCTTAAACGTTGTATAGTCAATTAAAGGGAAATATTGTGACATCTTTATCCGTTAGCAATTTAACTCTTATAAGATTTTAAGATTCCCTTTAAACTGCTGAGGAAATCGCAACATGAATCTTTTCTCCCTTTCTACTACATTAGCAAACTGTGCATTCAAATAATCATGCCCCAAATAATCATACAGTTTGACAATCTGATGTTTATTCTTTCACTACCATTACCAAATACTGTTGAAGGCGCAATACGGTGGTACAACCAGATCTCGTCTGATGTGGCCGATGTTTGGCCGATAAAGAACAAACAAGTAAAAATATTTATCATAATAAAGTTAACAATACAAAAACAGCTACACAGGGACAAGTATCAAGTCATATAAAGTACATAAAAATTCTGTATAAATTATTGATCTACAGAACAATATTCCAGAGAGGTAATATAAAACTGTACATGACAATACATTTGCAATACATTACAATATTTATTCAAATAAGGCAAAATAGCACCATGAAAAAATATCAATTTTCAAACAAACAAAAACACACAGTTTTTACAGAAAATACTGCATTTGTAATTTTGAACAGTGAAAGCACAGGAAGCATGACTCCAGAAAGAAGTGAAACTGTACAGAGTTTACTACCAGAAAGTATCTGTGTCTTATGGATGACGACTTCTAGATGTACATGTACTGTAAACGTAAAAGGTTGTGTTGTACTCTTGTGCTTTCATGCCATTACTTTACAACTGTGGTTATATTTTAATGAAGGGGAATAAAACTCATGTTAAAAATTCAAGACAAGTATTCTAAACTGTAAATTAAGTTTTGTTGCCACGGTGACGAATGACACTTGTGACTGCTTCCTTTAGTCCCAGATTATCCTGTGTCCTTTGTTGTCTTTCCCGTCTTTTCCTTCTTCTACAGTCCTCCCTCACTCTCCCCAACTTTCCAAAAGAAACAGTCAGTGGTGGTGACAATCAGGGGAGGGGATCTTTTGCATGAACCCCCCCCTTCTTTTCTCACCTTTCTTCACCCTCCTCCCTCTCAAACTCATCTTTACATCTACTGGCCAGGAATATTCTAAGCAGGAGTCATACATTTCAACAATGTGGCATTCCATGGTCTTCCCTCTTTGAATATACTGCTTGTCCTGGAAACTCCCTCCCCTGATTTGTTGAGGTGTAGTGAGGGGATGTTCAGATGTCCTGTTCTGAGATCTGAGTGTTCTTCATTCAGAGGGCATTGTTGGAGATCTGACGTTGGTGCTCAAACAAGTCCTCCACCTCAGCACTGTAGGCATCACCTGATGAAAACAGACGGAGAGATTGTGGAGGGAAGAAAGTCTTATTGAGCAAAGAGGGGAAAGCTGTGGGATTTGTGTTATTTTAGCATTGAAGGAGTCATTCTTACCTGCATGGCAACCAAACATGAAGACCCGTGCCCCGTCGTACTTGCACCGGCAGCGCATCACATTGTTCTGGAAATCTGACTCAGCCATGTCTAAGGCGGGGTTCACCTCCACCTGTACAGGGACAGAAACTAGAGATGAGATGATGCAAGATTCAAATCAATCAACTTTCTCACAGACATTGTCCAAAATAGTCAGCAAAAAAAAAAGCACAAGTTGTAAAAAACATAGATTACAAAGCCTGCCTGTTAACGGAGTATGGGAACAAGTGAGAGAATCACTTCAGGCAATTAGGTGGCAACTGGCTTTTCTATATGACTCATAATGTATAAAATGGAGATTGTAGAAATGCCTGACATCACGGTCTAATCTGATCTTGCTCCAGAAAGAAAGGGTAAAGATGACGATGACGGTTTTAGTTGGGATTTAAGTTCCAGCCTATCATTAGGATGTAGTCATGGTTGGTTGCCATGGTTTGTTGTTTTCCACCCTGTCTGTCTGCTATATATAAAAAAGCACAAATGAATTTTCCTGATACACACATCAAACAGATAACCTGACCACATATTCAATAAAGCCTCTACATATGCATTCTGTGGTTCCAGTTATATTTATAGAGAAAGATTTAAGTTGTTAAAATATTCATAATTATTATTTTATTATTTTTCATTACGTTTTCTGCCTAATTTGTGTCAGGCACTTCATATATATATATTCAACATTGCATGTTGAGAGAGGCCACTGATTTCAGCACATATTTTACAGCCCCGGTGTAAAACACCATATTAACTTGCTGGTAGTTGATGCTCTTTAAAAGTTCTTATAATAATGTGAAACAAAGGGCCCGCAGCTTTTTTTACAGTACAATGAAAGGTTGTCACTGTCATATAAAAGGCTGTGAGGTTGTGCTGCTGATTTTTAAATGACGGAGCAATCAGGAGCAATCAAGCTTGAGGTGGATGTGACTCATCGGTTTAAATGGATGGTCCTAAAAATGGCTGCTGCCCTGCGTTTCTTGGTAAAGAGTCAAAGAAACACCCAGTTGCATGAAAGATGAGCAAGCATCTCCACACTCCCTCAATCACTCACTTCTAACACAAATGTATGAGCAACTTACTTACTGTTGCACCACATTCACAACCACAAAGCGTTGCTGGGCCACAGTAGTCATGATCTGGATCGACGCATGAGTCAGCATATGTGTGCACGGGCCCATCCAGTAGAAATGGACCACTCATACATGTAGTTCACATACACATACATATACTTATTGACGTATGTGATCTTTCTGTAATTCCGTAATCTTGATTTTGTGTAAATACTCAGGAAGTAATGAGGAGTGGTAAACATCATCACTATACTGTCATTACGCTGTCAGAGACAAAAAATAGAACAAGGAGGGGACCAGGACTGCAGAGTCTGCTGCCGCAGCAAGAAACTCATTCAACTGAAGTGGAATAGAGATTCAGCCTCAACACTCTCACTCTATACGGCCGAAAACTGCTGACAGAGCCTTTCCATTGCCAATAACCCAGTACTTTCTAAAATGCTGGACTAATAGTAGGTCTACTTTCTCTTTAAATGCAGGCTAAATTTGCTATTCTTAAACACGCACACACCCTTAAACTACATACATACTGTACACCTGAACGTCTGGAAACCACGCCAAAAACCATTCCGCTGAAATTATAGTCTATCACATCTTTTTATCTGATGTACACCAAATCCAAATGTTGAAATAAAACCTGGAACCCTTGTGTGTGTCCTTTAATAGCTTTCTTTTCTCGTTTTAAGAGGCGGTCTTATGAACGCTATTTCACCATAATGTGTTGAATTATTTTCTTCTGTGCCTTTATGTTAACCGGATTGTAACAGAAGCACAATTACCTTTGTAGAGAGCAACAATGAACATACGAGAAGAGAAATCCGTAATAAATGATGCCTCCTGACCTGGAAAATGTATTCACCGGGACGTACATCCGTCATGTCAACCCACTGGCAGTCGATGTCATGGCGGTAGGTATCCCAGCAGCCAACTGAGATACCCTGCTCACCCATGTTATAGCAGGAAAACCGCTTTTGGAGACCTGGGAGACAAATAACTTTTAACTTGGGAGTTGGGATAACGCTGAAGAGTGTGAAAGCATGATGTGTTTATTTGTGTGGGGCGAGTATAATGTGTTTACGCTGTCTGTCCCTGTGGAATTTGGCAAAGGGGAAATCATTGCAAAATGACTATGAAGGATCTTGAGAAGCTGTCTATGCTTTATGTAGCCAAGATCAATTTAGGCTTGGCTCCTGATCCTGATCTGCTGCTGCTTTTCAATGTTCATATTGTGACTTTTAGGCGTGTAATATTTTGATTGTGTTTTTTTGCTCATGCACATTGTTGTGTGAACTTCTGTTTTACCTTCGGGGCAGTAGGTGTCCTCCAGACAGAAGCTGGCTTTGTGACCTTCTGCCACTTTGGTTCCATTGAGGGTCAGGAGGTCGTAGTGGGTGAACACCTCGATACTGTGGTAGTGCCTGGGAGAAGAGGAGCAAGGGATGGAAGACACGTTGAGGAGGGGCAAACGAGTGGGAGCAGAGGAAAAACGACCAAAAAGTTATCAAAGAAGCTGACAGAGTTCCCCGCTGAAGTTGCTACTGTTTTTGTTACTTTTGCTCTTGTTTATCTTGAAGGACCTCCTGGAAAAAAAGAGCCATAGACTAACAGAAAATAATTTACTTGAAATATGGAAGCCATAATTCTTGTTAACGTTATTGTGAAGGCGTCCGATAGACAAGGACACCCATAAGTCCGTTCGGTATCAGTCAGGCGGTGCTCTTTCTCTCACTATAGAGCCATTCCCGGACACACAATCTATCAAAACTGAAAGTTAAACCGTATATTTGCTGGTTGCGGGGGGGTGGGTGGCGACTGGGTTGCGGCTGAGTGAGACACTCAGTTGTGCTTCTCTTTTTGGGACACAGAACCACAACCACTGAGATAAGAAGCCAGGCTGGGTTGAGCCCAGTCATGGCGCTGACTGTAACGACTCGGTGAGCAGTGGAAAGGAGGTTTATTGTAAACATCATTTTAGTGGATAGGAGATAGTGCTTATTGTGCTAAATAACAGACATTTGTTTAGTTATTTATGGTACACATCTCAAATATACCACTGCACCGTTCCCATGCTCATCATCCACTTGCCAAACCTTATATTCCCATCTTCTACTATAAACACGTATTACTTTAACCCCTGGTAGCAAGTCTCTGATGCTCTCCCTAAACCTTTGGCTCCTCTACTTCCAACCCATATGGCCAATGTCTCCTGTCAAGCCGGTTCCCATACAGTCTCCCTTTCTTACCGGTGACACTGGTGCCACGTCCAGGTTTCTCTGGTGGCCCGGGGCCGGAAGTCGGCGCGGCCCAGGTTCATGATGCGGGAGGAGAAGCGCAGCAGGCGGCGGTGTCCGTAGGGCCAGTTCATCCGGGCAGCGGAGGAGGACAGACAGTTCTCCTCGTTGGCGCACTTCAGCAGGTGGAGGGGTCGGTCCTCCAGGTAGGCGGTCTCTTGGACCAGCTGGGCGTCCAATACAAGGTCGGGAGCCGCTGCAGGGCGGCGAGGGTCAGTGTTTACATCACATACATACAAGTGTGTCTGTGTGTTTAGTGGTTTTTGAGGCTTACTGTCGACGCAGCTGACTCCTGCGGCCTTGCCATCTCCTCCTCTGGGACAGTAGAGATGTGCGTTGCGGCGACACTGCTGGATGGACATCTCGGTACCGATGCAGTGAGTTCCGCTGAGAACCAAGTCTCGGGCATCTGGAGAACCAGGCCAGTACCAGGTCTCCTGCACAGGGAGAGAGATGAGGTGAAAACACACACATACACACAACAAACACACACACAAAAATTATTTGTGAAGTTGTGATAAGCACAGAGGCTTCTAGGATGACCGAAGGAGGGCGTGTGCAAGTTGTCAGAGCTGAAGGGAAATAGCAGCGAGTGCCATAAGCAACTAAACCCCAATTTTTATAGGAACTATCAGTGCACATTATCACGTTTTCCACTCTTTTTCGCAATTTTAAAACTGCCCCATTAAATGTGCCCAGCGTGCTCCAACACACACACACACTCACGCTGCCCTCTCCAAGCACGGGTCTATTTTGAGTTTGTTTGCTCTCCGAATTTCTTCTTCTCCCTCTCCCAATCTCTCTTCGCCTCACTTTCCCTCTCTTATTTTTGCTGCACTGGAAGTGGACGTTTGAGAAGCCTGTAATTACCTCAGGCCTCGGTAATGACACGGCAGAGGCACACAAACAGCAGCGCGCAGAGAGAGGAGAGAGAGAGAGAGAGAGAGAGAGAGAGAAAGAGAGAGAGAGAATATGAATTATAGAACTAAAGCTGAGAGAAATAACCAAGAGGGAGAAAGGAGAGTACTGGGAGAATGACGGATACACTTTCAAAAGACCAAAAAGAGACTACATTTCTGTATTCTATTCTATTCTGTTCTATTCTATTCTATTCTGTTCTGTTCTATTCTATTCTATTCTATATCGTTTCTCCTCACCTGGTGAGCTCTGGAAGCGAAGCCGAAGCCCATCTGTCGACACACCACCATGGCCTCGTTGATGCCCCAGTTCTCACTGCAGACGGCGCCCCAGCGCTTCACACCCCCCACTTCCATCAGCACCTCCACGCGGCCCTCCATCGGCTCCCTGCCTCCTGCCAGGCGCACCTGAACGTGGAGGGAGGGGAGTGAGTGTGTGTGTGTGTGTGTGTGTTGTGTGTGTGCAGCAGCTCTAAAAAAAACAATGAATCTTTGCACCTTTTATTGAAATCAAGATGACTACTTTTTGTCTGAAGCGCAAAGAGAAGCGAGTGGCTATTACAGTAAACGGCGGCACAAACTGGGTGTGTGTCTGTCTGTGAATATGAGTAAACATGTTTTTCACCGTAGTCTGCAGGCCAGTGTTCGGGACGTTGCAGCGGACGGCGACATCCTGGTTGTGTTTGATGGTGTACAGCGGGACGTCTCTGTAGTGACACGCCATGATCGACCTCTCCCTGCCAGTACACTGGACGCTGTTCATGTGGATGGGACCGGTACCTACAGGGAAGGGCAGGGAGCAACGGTTCAATCACACGTGTCTTGCTGAAGTTAGGCCACATGCAACATAACATGCACACACACACACACACACACACACACACAGGTCCCTGGCAGTCATGGCCCACAGATCACCACAGAGCGGGATG
>CABFOP010057158.1:0-10117 GCA_900683385.1 Anoplogaster cornuta
AAAAGAAGCCCACCACCCCCCTAACACACAAAAACAAGCATTTACATAAATTAAAAAGCATTTGATTTGGGAGCCATTTAAAAAAAAAAAAAAAAAAGTTTCTCCCTAATCAGGGTTGTAACCTGTCCTCTAATAAATTTGTGTTGCAAATCTAAATTGGTCTTGTGTTCATGCAAATCTGTAGTACAGTGGTTGGCCACTTGATGGTGCATTATGGGCTTTGTGGAATATGATTTATCAGCTCATTAGTCTCGTGCTTCCTGCCATGCAGAACTCCTGCCCACCGGTTGGAGACAGCTTCGGAAACACCGACAGGCTTTTCTGGCAGCCTCTGAAGGCCAGCGACATCAAGTGGAACTTTGAGAAGTTTCTGGTGGGGCCAGATGGGAAGCCGGTGATGAGGTGGTATCCCAGGGTCAACGTTTCTGTGGTCCGGGCCGACATTCTAAAATACTTCCAACAATACCCTCAACAGATTTCTAATTAGCTTTTTTGCTTCATCATATTGTGCTCAAACGTAAGAATAGATTTAAGCTAAATCTTCTGTGTAACGCAAAAAAAAACATGGGCAGAACGCAAAAAAGTTGTAGTGATATCACGACTTAGAGTAATGGTATGTGACAGTTCCTGATACACGGAGATAGCATGTCGAATGAAGGGGAGGCATGAAAACAGAAGCTCTGTGGTGCCTCTTCAGAACCTGCGGTACAGGTCAGCTCTTCAGTGCATTCAGACTGACCTGCAACCCCAGTGTCATGACATCTCCCAACACAGGACCTGTTAGCCACTACAGCCTAAGTGTGAATTACTTTCAATAAATCATGGAAAACAAGTCTGATGTGCAAACTTTCTCCCAGAAGCCAAGTGGTACACTGGGGTGTGGTGCTGCTGTTTTGGCACCATACCCCGTCTGTCTTTGGTCCGTTAAAATATGAACATGAATAACCAGGGTATGCTAACAGACATTTAGAATATATTTATTAAGCCAGTCAAATACAAAAAGTCTCACATAAGATGTGCTTTTGCCTACAGCAAAAAAAGAAACATAACTAGGCTACAAACCAAGAAAATACAATTGCCAGTAATTACAGCATACCTTTCAAAGTGCAATTCAGGTAATGTCTCATTTCAGTTCTTGCCAATCAGGATTTTGTTCCCTGTAACTTGATAACTTGGTTCAACTGGAGGCCTGTTCAGATTAATCTGCACACATTTTGAAGCCCTCCATCTGATAATCTGAAATACAGTGGCTGGATTCAAAGGAGGTACATAGAGAGTTTACCGTGATAATAGTCACACGCATCATCTCTAGAGGTGGATCTCTTGTCTGAGGGCGCGTGGGTTCTTGACTTGGTGTTACAGCAGTTCACAGGTCAGTCGGCATGGTATGTGTTGCTGGTCGTTGAGGTGGATAGAAAGCAAAGCCAGACATCCTGGCAGAGGTGTTCTCTGAGGGTGGCAGTACTGCTGCAACACTGGGTCGTATAGGGGCTCTAAATACTGATGAAAAGCTTCCTCTTGCAATGATTAAAATCCACAAATTATGTAATTTAACATAAAGCAACTGGCCTTTAAAGATTAAGAAAGGAAGCCAATCATCACTGTTGGGCCAAGGTTTTGGAGCTGTAGTTAAACGCTGAACTCAAACCTCTAGATTTGTTGGGGCAAAATTGTGGGAAATGGTACTAGATACTGTAAGATGATTATGAATATTGGAATGAGCGATCAAATCAACTGTGGTCAAGTAAAAGTGTTGTGTTTAATGAGATTAGGTCCATCATAGTGAAAAGAAATGTATGTGCTGTGCATTGTGTATTGTGTCTGATACAAACATACAATGTCAATAGCTACAATATATCGGGATTACACTAACAACATAGAAAGAACAGCATTACTAAAGACAATGATTTACACTTAGTCAATGCAACTATCAAAACAGTAGATTATAAATAAATTATCAATAATCACAACCATGTTTTGGCATGATACCATCAAAATTCATTTCCCAAAATTTTAGTATTTCAACAACCACTTTTGAACAGTTACACATATGGGATAGTTCTATAACATCGATGGTACTGAAGAAGTCTTCATAAATGAATTAACATTCACATTATAATTTCTATGATTCAATGTACCTATATAATCATTCATTGTTGGAATGAATATATGTAGACTTATTCATATTGGGGAATGGCTTCCTTTAACCCTACAAGTAACAAACTAAGTATGTCAAGTTGTTACATATTTGCAGAGAGACAATCACATAGGTATATTGTCTGGAAAACAAAAACAAAAACAACCTGTTGATTATTTCCAACCTATTTAACAAATGACTTCAGTTCCTGCATAGAATCATATGAAGCAGATTGAGTCTCAAAAATAATAGATAAAAAAATCTAAATAATATTTCATGTATATATTCAGAATAGCGAAGTGTTTCACAAATAGGCTTATAAAACGCAAGTATAAACAACATTACAATAGGATATCTACAGTTCAGTAGGAAAATTATAGATCACACCTTGTCAACTCAAAACAAACTGATTCATGCTACTACCCAAGTTCCGTTAGGTGGGAACGCTGATGCTTTTAGTGCTTTCCAGGGTCAATGTTCTGTCGCTCCCTTTTTCCAAATCCTGTTGCTGTGGACTGATCTACAGATGCATAAAGGGAGATACTCATTAACTTTACAGTACTCACAAACAATCATCAAATCATTGGGAGGTTTTTATTTGAAAACCTCCCAATGTTTTGCCATTGGGTGGTGCAGTGTAGGAAGTGCATTATACAGTGTAGGAATATTTTGTAAATATTTTTAGCATAGTGGGTATGATCTTATTGTGGTGGGTCACCATGGTAGAATACATATAGGGAAACACTGGTCATTTTATTATCTCCAAATATATTAAATTAAATTCTGCTTGTGATGTTTTTAATAAAACATTTCATGAACGAAATAAAGCACAAAATGTATTAAAAACAAATATGTACAATACCTGCATTCTCTGGCGGTGGTCTTGAACCCTCCCCTGCTGCTCTGGCCCCTCTGGGTTGCGGGAATGACGACTGCCAAGGAAAACCCTGAGCAGAGAGTTCACATCTTTTAACTCCTCAACCAGCAGCCCAACAATCTATCCCCAACACTTAGGGGAGTAGAGGGGTCTTGTTTCCTGAATTGACCAGAGACAGAGGTGTCTTACCGGGGTAACAGGCTGGAAGTCTCGTCCAGGGGGCGGTGCGGCGGCGGCACCTGCTGCATTGGGCATCCGAGGGGGGAAGTGTACGGGCCAGCCCTCGAGGCCCTGCGGTCCCACCTGCACAAAGGGACCACAGTAGGGAGGGCTCAGCGGGCCGTTCACTGAGCCTGATGTGGGGTCTGAGGTACGTCTTTCCTGCTGCTGCCCCTACGAGGGATCACAAGTACACACGTGATCCCCAATCAGTGCACGGCCACTACTCTCAGAGAGCGCAGTGCCCCTGTCATGGCTGCTGTCGAACTGTCAATCTTACTGCCACTGCCTCCCACAGAGGAATGTGAATGTTGCCCAAAGTGCTAACAAACAACCTAATTGCAGTAAGGCTCTTGTCACGCTGAATTGATCTGTCCAGTATGCACTTGTTACAGTCAGTATGTAAGTGACTGCTTTCTGTCACAAGGGGGCACTGGTCTGCTAGGTTTACCCAAGATCATCTGCTATAACGTTCAATGAATCCTTTGGCCCTAATTAAACTTACTTGAAAGAAGCGTGGCCAAAATGACCCGGCAAATCATATAGAAATAACACATCACTTGTGCAGACTCACGGCATAAATTCACCATTTCTATCGGTCATTTCTAATACTGAACTCCCATTTCACACGCAGCCAGTACCTGTTTGTGGTGCTGCATCTGCAGTCTCTCCAGCTTACACCTCTCTGTACGTTCTCTCTGACACTCGTTCTGCGCCTGGTGGAGCTGACAGACAGACAGACAACAGATCCTGCATCAGAACGCAGTCCAGCTGGGATTGTTTATTAATGCAGGATACATGAATTGGTGTACTCTTGATACTGCCAAAAACAAGAAAACATACACAGCTTACCTGATTGGTCAAATTAGTCATCTGACCCTGCAGTCTCTCCACTTGCCGCCTCAAGTCCTCTTTTTCCTCATTCATTCGCTCTCTGTCACTCCTCTCTTTTCTGAAGTCCTCTTCAAAGATCTTCACCTGAAGTACAAAATTGAAAGCGGTTAAGCGGTGTGTAATGTGTAATTACAATAGGTGTGTGTCTGCGCGTTTCTCGTCTGACCTGTTCCTTTAGCACTGCGATTTGAGTGAGCAATTCCTGCTTTTTCAGGTTGCTGGCTGCATCGCCGTGGTTTCCCTGGCCAGGCGGCTGCTGGGAGGACGAAGGGGAGTGCAGGTTCAGGGCCTCCTCTAAAGCCTTGCGACGAGAGAAAGGACGTATCACACAAGGAAATACACAAATCTCTCCGTCCTTCATTTCTGTCCCTCTCTGTCCCCGTCTCTCACACTCACCCTGTTGAGGCGTTGGATCTCCTTCTCTTGGTACTCTCTCTGTTTGCTGAGGGGCAGCAGCTGATCTTGCAGGTAGCGAACCTTCTGCTTCAGCTCAGTGGTTTCAGAGTTCAGACACTCCTTCTCCCCCTGAAAACACATACCCAAAACACTCCCGTGAAATCTTTTCTTCGAGCATACCTTCTCAGTTCACAGTGTTGACAACATGTCCTGTATTCTCACCTGTACATTCTCGATCTTGGACTTGGCCAGCAGCAGCTTCTTGTCGTAGTCGCGCTGCCTCTGCTCCCTCTCTGCCTCCAGCTCCAGCACGGCCTTCTGGGAGTCGGCCAACCGCTGTCTGAGGTCTGTGATCTGAAGAGGCAGACAGACTATTTAATGGAGAAAAGCATTCATAAAGTCCACCAATCACAGTGGTAATAAACAATTCTCACAAATACACACGAGACATAATAATTCTGGTGTTGACAGAAATAACACAACTCTGAACAGCTTTAGTGTATTAGAAATGTGTGTTGTAAAATTATAAACTAAGCCACAGCAACAAACACATATGCAAACACACACTCTTCTGTGTTGTGTAAAATATAGACCCAACCTAATGACGCAAATGGATATATCAAGTGCTGTGTGGTTTAAACCCCAAGCTGCATGGTGTCCCCATCTCAACAAAGTGTGTGAGTGTTTGTGCATGTCTGTGGGACATGTGTATGTGTGTGAGAATGTGTGTATGTGTGTCTTTGCTGGCCTCTGACTGCACCAAAGCAGGAAGTCAGCGGGTACCAGAGAGGTGAGGGGAATTCTTACTGAAGTGTGACAAGCCTTGTGGTAAGCATGCTCAGATAGTGTGCCATTGCAAGGCTGCACCTTTTCCACTGGACAAGCACAGAGAAATAACACACAGCTGCTCCACTGCTAACTCACACATAAACAATAGATTGGAGCCTGTTCCTTTAGGTAATTCCTAATTGTAAAAACCCTGAACAACATTTCAATATGAATGGTAGAGAAAAGAACGGGCATTATGCCATTCTGTTGTTCAACTTGTGATTCAAATACGAATTTGAGCGGTGGAGTCACAATGGCACCGGTATAAACGTCACAGGATATTGGACAAATAATCATCAAACAGTTATTTTCTTATTTGTGTAGTGTTTAGTAAGACTGTCCTATTTTACAGCACAGTTTAACCCCTTGTTGGAATTAAGTAGGATTTTTGAAACACAATTCAACAATCATTAAGTAATTGTGGTGAAAATTATACTACTAGCAATAATAATTCAGGTAATAAAGTGACACCTAATCATTAATAGCTATATCTAACCCTTTAGCAAACAGGTGAAATGGTGGTCACTGAACATCACATCTATAGAGGCTGAAATTAGTACAATGGAAACACCATAATAGAATACATTTCAGGAACAGATCTATTTTGCATATTATTATTATATTCTGTAAGTGCAATAATTCTCTCATTGCCAGTGGAATATCCCAGCGCAACTGATCTGCAATGCTCCAATGGAGGTGGTGGTATTATATGTTCTTAGTTTTCTTCAGTCCTTATAATTGTCCTAATGTATACAGTATAGTTTCTGTATAGTTTCTTGTTTTTAATAGCAGTATATAGTGTTTATCTTCTTAATTCTTAGATTTATTGAACTTCACTGTGTGACAATGTGGTGTCTAGTGAGTCAAATTCCTTGTATGTGGTAATGTACTCGGCCAATAAAGTGATTCTGATATGAATGAACTTAAGATAGATTTATGGAAAAAAGCAAAATAAACTTAGAACAGATACTTTTGGTGATTTGTTGTTGAGCATATCGCTATTGTACATCTAGACGTACAGCCAATTTACACGAGGGCTTTGTTTAAAAATCTTTATTATGGTGAGGGAACAGAGCCTTTGCTCTTTGATATGGGAAGAATGAATGGGATAAAATAAATCTTGAAGGATGATGGAAGTGTATCACATTGAGTTGACCTGACTTCATACAACTGAACAAAATACATTTAACATTTAAGAAAGCACAATTCTCTAGACAAATGTGTTTTGTTTGTTTTTTCATTTCAAATCTTAAATGAAAAAGTAAATAAAACACATTTGTCTAGAGAATTGATCTAGTACGGTTTTACTTCTTCAATTGCCCTAAATCAGAAGAGGATATGCTATTGTCATCCCACACCCTTGAAAACAGCAGTCATTACTGTACCTTCTGTTCAAACTGTGACTTCATGGAGTTCCACTGAATGTCCCACTGCTTGTTCACCTCCAGTACCTGTAAGAAGCAACAAAAAGTGAAACAAATGACATTGAACACATAGGAAACAAAATACACACAGACTTTCCCCTATGGCAAAAGAGGAGGAGTGGTGAACGCAAAGACACTCACATCCTTTCTCTGCTTCTCCAAAAGCTTGATCTTCTTTTCGTACACCTCTTGGTCACAAGGCTTTGTTGGGGTTTTCTCTGCAGCTTTCCCACTCTGGGGGGACATGAAACATTCCTAAATCCACCGCATTCACTACAACCCTTAAACAGTTCATATGAAGGGGGGAAGCTTGAAGTCACAAATGTGTTAAAAAAAAAAAAAAAAACTTTCTCACAGGTTTCTAAAAAGGTGAAAATAAAGTTAATTTAAAAAAATAAAAAAGGTAAGCAAATGAGTAAACACAGTTTTATTTATATGTAGTGTACATGCAATTCTCACTCATGGGCTTATCCACAGTCTTCTAATGCATGTCTGTACAAAATAAAGGCCCTTTATTTAAGAAATCAGAGACACCATTTAATTTTGACCTACCTTCTGTGGTGTGGTGACCTCCATCTTGGATCTTACGGTGGCAGATTCCTCTTTCACTGGCTCCTCTTTTGCCTCTGGAGGTTCGGTGTCAGCTGGCGCTGCTGATGCTGCTGCTGCTGCTGCTCCTCCCGTGACCAGCTCCTTCAGTTTCTGATTCTCCTGTCTGAATCGGCCAGAAAGCCAAAACGAGAGTAGTTGTGAACAAAGCCTTTGCCAGAGTTGAGTGAGGTCTGGGCACAGTAGCACATCAGGATGTCCTTTGGGAAGACCCTACAATACCCATGGTGTGTAATAACAGTAGAACCGTAGTAGAAAGCACTGGATTAGTCCACCATCAAAAGTGAAAGCATGGCCAACTGTCAAAATCCCTGACAAACTTTATAGGGTTTTTGTTCTTGGAAGAATAATGGGAAACATGGGATTCACACTACATTCAGGAGTCATGAGAAACAAATACAAATGTGCCATAACAAACAAACAAAATTGTTATTGTTAATACATTTGTAGAAGAATACTAAATAATTCTCTCACTCAGCAAGTTAAGCCACTACTGGAGACCACCGTCTTCTTCTTGACCTTACTAATTAGATCTCTGCTCTAGCAGAAGCAACATGAAGCCCAACCAAAGTTAAAGAGGAACGTCACCTCAGTTGTTCCAAGTCTCGATTTCTGAATTGATGATCTTCTTCCATTTTCTTTCGAAGCTCATTGTTCTCCTGTCTGAGCTGCTCACAAAGAGTCTATGAACCAAAGATCAATATTATCACAAACATCATTCAGCATCATTCAAGTATGACGATTCAAAATTTAAAGTTATGACTTTTACAGTACAATAGAATGTACCATGACCAAAACCTGCTATTAGGTTCAGTGTGTGATGATTCTCTGAAATAATGTGAAATATTTCAAGGTTTTTTTCCCACATTGAAAAAAGGCCCATTCAGTTCTGCATGCTATTGTCTAATTGACTGAGGTGGGGCCCATTTCTTGTGCCTGACTGTTTGCCCACCAGCCTGTCTGAATATTTGATAACAGAAGACAGTATCAGGGTTAAGATTGGTTCATTATCATAACTGGGCCTATGATTGACTCCAAATTAGAAAACATGAATATAGCATGTAATTTGTTTTTCGCTTAGAGATGGCATTGGAGTCCAGTTCCTCAGGTTCAAAAAATTAAATGATCACTCTCCCACTACTATGTGAAAAATACAGCATTTTAGTGGCATTTTACCTCATTGCCCATCATCAAATTAAAGAAAAAGGAAAGAAATCACTAAAATGTGGACATGACCCAGTCACTGCAATCACATACTGGTATGTTTTTGCATATGAAGGTTCAGCCCCTAATGTGACAGAGACGACCCCAGTGCTGGTTACGCATTTACATCAAATGTGGACGCTAGTATTACATGCAAAATAGTAAAATGAGGAAAGGTCTGACACCCAGTACCATTGCACAGGAGCTTTCAATCTAAACACAGACCTGACCAGAGAGTTCACATTCAAGTTTCAAGTGGGGATGCATCTACACTACCAGAGTTGTGTACTGATCTAGCATGTCACAAAAGTCGCACTGAAAAGCTAAATCTAACCACGGCCTGGGAATGGTCTACACTAAACAAAATGATTGTTATTCCATTTGTAGATAATTTCATACTGTATTATATATAGGGATGGGGATAATTAATTTTTACTGATATTGATACCCTTATCGAGACTCCTTAACAATCCAAGTCTTTATCGATACCACTATCGATACTTTTGTAAGTGTTGGTTAATGTCTGTACTGTCACTTTCAGTCATGTTTTAGTGATTAGGAAATAAATTATTGTATTTTAATTTAAATATTTGCTTTGAAAAATCTTGGCATTAGTAGTTTTAATTATGTATTCCAAGCTGATTAGAGCTACTAGTGTTAGGAAGTTAAACAGGTCATAATTCCATCTCTAATATCTATTTTATATTCATTTCTCATCCAATATCCAGTATTTATTCAAGTTTCTCACCAAAAACTGAATTTCCTAAGATGAATGTTATATTTGAACACATCATGATGACGTTTTATTTATCTTCGCCTAATACTAATTATACTGAGCAGACCTTGAACACATCATAATGTAACCTTACACCTCGTTTAACAAGCTAATTAGCTCTCATCCTGCCGATTTCAACATGGATTTCAACATTGGATTACTATTTTTAACTAACAGGACTTGCTAGGAAGTTTGGGTGAGCTTACCACGGCTACTTTGAGTGGAGGAGGATGACTGTCCCGCAGCTGGAGTTTTTTCAACTCGAAGCGATTTTCAACAAGGCGATTCAATTCTCCGTTTAGTTTAACGCAGGTTGGCTAGCAATTCAATTTTATTCAAAACCTTTATTTGACAATCAATGTATGTTTGCAACCGGTGATTTGATTTAAAGGTAGTACGGGCAATTCTGAAAGTTCTTTGTTTACCTCATTAACAGCGACCGAAGAGTTGCGCCGCACGTTGCCGAAATGTGGTGTGGTAAATGTCCGCTTGTCCAATATAGTTCGGTTACGGTGTTTCAGTACAAGACTCCATACAGCGGTGAACCGCGGCGAATCCGGGCATCCTCATTAAGGTACATGTATTTCCTGAATCCTTTCCTCGGTTTGCAGCGGCCAAAGAACGGCGAATTACATCACCGAAGTCCACCGACGTGAAGAAGGGTGTTGTAAATGTGGTGTCCAGAACTCTGCTTGTCCGTTGTATCTTGGTTAGTGTTTTTTAGCGACAGAAGTCCTCGTCCACCATAGTCCAGT
>CABFOP010057244.1:0-12811 GCA_900683385.1 Anoplogaster cornuta
CGGGTGTGGGAGATGCAGTGTCCAGAACTCTACTTGCCCTTTGTAGCTCGGTTACCGTGCTTTAGCGATAATAGTCCCCGTCGCACCATGGTCCAGTGTCTACTACTCGAGTCTGGTTTCCTGGTTGTTTGGGAAGTCGGCAGGAAGGTAAGCCATCCAATCATTTCATTCAGGCCGAATGGGCCATCTAATCATTTAATTTGAGCTGAAGGTCAAGTTGACAGGCACGTAGTCCACCCAATCATTTCAATCGGTCCGAATGAAATGATTGGACGTACTTATTACAGTATTGCGACCGCTACAGACACCGGATTTCAGCACTTGATTTATTGATTGCTGTTGGGATATAAACGCAATTTCAACTAATATAACAGAAAATGCTTCTCAAAGCATCGTACATACTACCTTTAAGGCAAACGTGCTAAATGAACAATGTGTGTTGTCTTGCACATTTGAAAGACGCAATCCTCAGTGTGCACCGCCAGTAGATCAGCTTGCCCATTTGTTTGCGGGTGATATCAAGTTTACACACGCAAACCTTTAGTAAAGCAGGCCCCAAGTAACGCTGAAACATGATTTAATCATATCATATATCAACATATGGTGAGATTAAACCTTTTTCAATAATGGTAATCTCCATGGGGCGAAATCACAATTTCCCCTCTCAATTTATGTACATAAACCTCTTTTTATGTACATAAACCTGCAATGAAATCACATATTTCAAAAAACTATTTGACAAGAAAACACCCCACCTTGACTGTACAACCATAATTTAAAAAAAAGGAAAAAAGAAAAGAAAATAGATTTTCATTGGGACCAAAGCCATGTTGCCACAGGGTCCAATCACGACATCTGCTGGCCAAAAGCCACCATTTGACGAATGAGGTGCATATTATTTTGGGAGAATTACATTGTGTGAATCAAACGGTTATAATTTAAGGTAATGTTAAAGCCATGATATCAGCATACCCAGTCTAAAACGTTGCTATTTAGCTCCATTAGCAAGTAAGTATGTTAATTAAATCCACAACCTCAAATTATTTCCACATTCATTTCCTGCCACTACAAACCACAACTTTGTACTGCATTCCTTCCTGCATTTTCTGGTTCACTGTGTTAGCCTACGAGTAAGATGATAAGATTTTGACTTTTCAAATGCAATGCAAACTAATTTAATGAAGTTTATTTAGCCTAGTATATTAAACATTGGTGTTATTAAGCAGATAATAAGTGTGCGCGTTATATATTCTACAATCTGAAACAGCACATCTTCACTCTTTGGCAAGTGTCATAAAATAATCTGCATGGAGTTTATTAAGATGTGTATGAGATAGTCCAATTGGGAGAGTTTATTTGCCAAGTCCTGACATACTTGTGTGTAACTTGTTACCACAGTTTTCCACAATCACACGTCTTGGAATACACCAATACTGATATTAGATATCAGGCCAATACCAGACTAAAATAAGGCACCATAGAATTTCTTGTACGTATTTATACAATATGTGTTGTACCAAGAATCACGTGTAATGTCAGCAATCAAAGCAAAGCAACATGATTCTCTGGCAAATTCACAAATGGAAGGATTTTAAAAAGGTCAAAGTTTATATTGTTCAGTAAAAATAATGGATCATAATGGTTTTTGGTGTCTGCCAATACCACAAACTGAATGTGTATTAGCCCCGCTCAGAATTGGTATGAGCACAAAAAGTTGTTAGCCTAAGTTAGATGATAAGATTTTGACTTGTCAAATGCAATGCAAACTAAGTTAAATCAAGTTTATTTGGCCTTGCATATAAAACAGAAATAACAGATGTGTGCACTTTTTTTTTTTTTTTTTAGGTATATAGATTAGTAGGATACTATCATTTTTCTTGTGGGAAATGCTGAAGTAACATGTTTGTCACCATAGGAAGGTTTTGTGGCTAACACTGATCACACGGTAACCTTTTTAAGGCCTAGAGATATTTGCTGAGAGTCAGCAAACAAAATATTGTACTGCTATGAGAGAGATTAATGGGGTATTCTTTCTATTTAGGTTAACTCGGCAGTATTGTATCATCCTGGGGTCCCAAAACACATGTTATATTTTACTCTTTTACAATATTCAAAATCATTCCAGCTCTTCAAAAAAGTTAATTCTTTGATGTATACATTTCTGCATTAGTGTTCAATTCTGTATGCACCAAACTGAATAAAACATCATGCTCAAAAGTTTCATTAGCCATCATTTCAAATCATGATTTGAACACATTAAACATTCTAATTTATGTTCCCATTCACACTAAGAGATTATTTCTGTTTTAAGGCTGTCTGAGACAAACATTTTATGTCGAGGACAAAATCCTCCGTTCTTTCAAAATGTCTCATTGCTCTGAGGCAGAGTCGGGGACTCGAGTCTCAGATTCAGACTCGAGTCGCACTTAAGTCACCAATAAATCGAGATCTTGCTCATATGACATTGGACTTGAGTTGAACTTGTGCTCATAAGACTTGACTTGAACTTGTACTCATAGGCCTTCTGAACAATGCCACATTTAACAAATAGCGAGGACTTTTCTTTTGAATTCATCCCACTTCTTTGATTTGATCATGCCTTGTAATGGGCGGCTCTGTCTCCTCTGACATCTCAGCGCTAACGAGAAGCGCAAGAACAGTTTAGTCAGGTCAAGACAACTCCTCCATTCGTCGTAGCCTTTGGCTATACAGAGTACAAGAATGTCGGTGATAAAAGGGTTGCTCACTGCAAATCCTGCGGCACAAACATAAAGGACTCCGTAGCACCACGTCAAATTTTTTGCGCCATTTAAGTACACACAGAGACAGGTTAGTAGTCAGTCAAAACTAGCCAGCTAACGTTGGCCTTCGGGCATTTTTGCCCTCAACGGTGTCTGACAGACAGAAAGAGCTGGTTGGTTAGGGTACTTACATTGGTAAATGTGTAAAAGAAGACAAAAATATATCCAAATCGTAGCTGTAATAAATTAAATTTGAAAAGAGACTATTTTGTATGTTGATATTCTGTATTCTGTATATATTCAGTGTTGAAAATTGCTCAAAGCAATTTTCATATACCTGCTAAAAGGAAACAGCCTAAGTAGTCAGTCCATGCAGAGACTTTGACGAGCTTTCTCTTACTATTAGGATCAGAGGAATCTGAAGCAACAACCAAAAGTCATCAGTCAAAGCCTCTGAACATCAAAATACTAACTACTATCTAAATGCCATATATCCTCTCTTCAATCTGAAGTGTTTTACAGAGTCCATCTTTTCCCGTTATTCTCTACAGACTTGTGAAAAACAGATATGGTAATTTTTTCCTCAATCCACTAAGTGTAGAGAATAACTAGAAAAGATGGGTTGTAAAACATTTCAGAATGGAGAGATGACTTGATTGATGACTTTTGGTTGTTGTTTTGGATTCCTCTGATCCTAAAATAATAGTAGGAGAAAGCTTGTCAAAATCTGAGTAGTAGTTTTGGAATCAAAACATTTTTCCCAAAACAATGCTCATATGTCATCTACCATCTGGTAAAGTGGCTCCAAGATCTGTGACCGGTTGTTTGAAACCTCCTTTCCTTTGTTGTTTTGACATGGACTGACTCGAGAATAATCATCCAAAAAATGAGTATAGACATGATTTAGACTCGTACATTTAGACTTGAGACTTGACTTGGGCTAGTGCTTAAGAAACTTGAGACTTGACTTGGACTTGCATGAAATGACTTAATGACAAGTCTGCTCTGAGGTACTGTGTCTACCGGTGAGTGACCAATGGGAGAACGGTCAAAAATTAGGATTTGCTAGTACTAATGCCAAGTGCTCGTTTTTGCTTCCATGACACCATTTCGAATCTGCAGGTCAGTGTGCTGTGCATGCAGCTGCATGCATGGTGTCAACAGGACAGCTTCAACTTGCATAAGATTCTACCTCAATCCCATCACACAATCTGGCATGTAAAGAAATGCAGAAGAGCTGAAATCGCACAGGGATTTCAGTAAGCCTTCTTCAAGCAAGAAAGGCAATTGCTCAAAAAGCAGGATATCATGTGTACCAGTGGATATGATGCTAGTGCTATATGCCATCTTATCAGTTTTTTGGCACCATACATTTCTGCTGGTTCCTTATCAGGTGAATCACTAGTCTGTCATGTTGCTTAACACGAATACTATGTAAAGTGTCGAGAGCTAATCCACTCTCATTAGATTATTAGTAGTATTTTCTTTCCTCTAAGATGGAGCCAATTAATTTTACATAGATTAGAAAACAGACACATGGTTTTTGAATGGCATTTGATATACGAGGGAAACAATCCAAAATTTGCCATCATAACATTATTATTTATTGTCATACTTTACCATGGAAACAAAATACTTGCTTCCTTGTTGTTTTCAAAACTGCAAGATTACATAGACAATTACACACAAAGTAGGTGGCTATACGAGTTGTAGCTTGTTTGGCATTATTGCCCCTAAACTACAGTCAAGTCCCGTATCACCTTCAAAATCCTGCTCCTCACTTCTCGCCCTTGCCCCCCAGTACCTATCTGATGCCCCCCAGTACCTATCTGATGCCCCCCAGTACCTATCTGATGACCTCCACACCTACATCCCCTCCCAACATTTCCATTCATCTGACACGGGACTGCTCACCACCCCCCACATCAGGACAGAGCCTTCAGTGTGACCGCCCCCACCCTCTGGAACTCCGTCCCTATGGAGAGCCGCAATGTTGGGTCCCTCAAACGTTTTAAAAAGATGAAGATCTGTCTCTTAAGCCACAGGGCTTTGGACTCAGTTGCTGAGTCCCTGTTTCGTTTTTAGCCGTTTAGTCGAGTTGTTCTTTTTCAGTTTTAGCTTAGTTTTTCCTCTTTGATGTTAAGTGCCTCCTTGTTAAAGGTAGGATAAGTACGTTTTTGAGAAGCAGTTTTGGTAATATTTGTTATAAAAACAATTTCTAACAAGTGCTCTAAAAAAAAAAAAAAGAAATAAATAAATCTGTGTCTGTAGCAGCCGCAATACTGTAATAAGTCTGTGGCCTACCTGCCTGTCAACTTGCCATTCAGCCAGAATGAAATGAATGGATGGCCCATTCGGCCGGAATGAAATGATTGGATGGCCTACCTGCCTGTCAACTTGCATTCCCAAATAACCCGGAAACCTGACTCCGAGAAGTAGAGACACGACTGGGGCCGTTACCGGCCTCACAGCATCCCCCGAGAGACACGGGGCAAGCGGTCTTCCACTGCCCCCTGAGCGACACCGGGCAAGTGGTCTTCCATACGCCACATTTTCCACACCGCCCGCCCATCGGGCAAGGATTCGGCACTCTTTGCTCGCTGCTACTGAGGTAAAAAATCTTAACAAAATAAGAATAAAGTCTAAAAAGTACAGCGATAAAATGGAATAATAATCAGAATAAAGTTGCAAAATGGAGTGACACAAAATAAAACAATGAAATATAAATAAACAGATATTTAAAAATGCCCTTTTCATAAAGATTTTGAGGAGGGATTTAAAGGAAGAAACTGATTTGACTTGTCAATTTTTCGGGCAGGGCGTTCCAAAGACTGGGGCCCTGTCTTAATAGTACAATTTTCAAATCAATTCTAAAACGTCATTGAAGTCATTGAAGAGAGGATACAATCAGGGTCATAATCATCTGCAAAAGTTTGCACTAACTGCAAACTGAATAGGGAAGTTTGGCCAAGACACAAGTAGTTACAAAAGTCTAACCGAGATGAGATAAAAGGAGTCCTTCTCTATATCAGCGGAGGACAAGAACATCCTTATCTTGGAAATGTTTTTGAGCTGAAGGAGACAGGACTACACACCCGTCTTACTTGGTCATCAAAGCAGATGTCAGGATAAAACATTACACCAAGATTTCTAGTGGTAGGCTTGACATTGGCTGACAGACTAGAGTTGTTGCTGGATAAAATTGATGGAATTTGGAGGGCTGAAGAGAACTATCTCAGATTTATTTTTATTCAGCTGGACATCCAGCATTAATATCTGTGAGACAAACCTTATGGTGGGTTAAGTTGCTAAAATCATTGGTTTTAGGGGTACATACAGTTGGGTATCATCTGCGTAACAGTGGAATCGAATATTAAGTTTGCGAATGATTTGACATAGTGGAAACTTGTATATTGAGAACAGAATGTTCTCAATATAATGTAACAGTTTTTCTGTGCTGCTGCTGGCCTGGTGTCCCTTGTAAAAGAGATCATTGATCTTAATGTGATAGTAACAATTATGTAATGGATAAAAAACAAAACAAAATTAATATGAATATTTTTCCAAAACATTATCAACACCTTTCAGCCTAGCCTGAAGGATTTTATGTACATTATCAATTTCACTTGTTTTAAACTCGCATAAACAATAAGCCTTTTGTTAAAGGGCTAAAAGCTGATGTTTTTGGAGTTATGCTAATAAATCCAACAAAGTAGCACTGAGAAACTCCATACATAAAGACAAAGCTCTTAACAGAGACTTCCTGTAAAGTCTCAAACATCCATTTTGTAAAGACAGCAGTGAAACTGAATGAAAGAGGCTCACGTCAGCCTTGTGTGGTTGATATGATGACACATCAGTGGAAAATGAGTTTGACAACTATGTGGCTAAAAATGCAAGCATTTCATATCCTACCAGATCACCCTCTTCTTCCTCCTCTCTCTTGGATTCCTTGGGCTCATCATCATCAGGATTAAAGTCTTCCATTTCAACCTAAGAAGAAAAGTACATTTCAGTTCAGTTTCATCTTTGATTTAATTCCTATTTTATCTTATTTAAAATAATTATTTTATTTGAATTGAGACTGTGAAAGAATTTGAAAGCTTTCACGTCTTTAAGAACTCACCTCCTCAATAGCAGCATCCTGAAGCAGAGACCGGACATCCAAGCGCACCATATGACGTGGCGAAGACTCCCAATTACTGGACATCTGTGTAAAGAATGTTTCATGATCAAAGTGTATTCCACATGTATGAGCTTAAATGGAAATTAGTAATGTTTACACAGTGGTCTGAAATGTATGAGATATCTAGATGTGGATCTTACATACCTTCATGATATCCTTCAGTGTGCGCCCGTGGACATTTCTCTTAGCACAAGTCTGATTGTCTGCAGTGATTTCAGCAACATACACCTAGAAAAAACATAACTATCTTTAGCATAACGCAGATTAAATTACTATTTATAAACCCATTGGAAAAAAACACAACTAACCTCAAAGCCTTTGGTTTTGGCTGCACTCCAGAACTGATCAAAATGTTTCACTCTGTCATTAATAGTGTCTATAATAATGAAGGGGAAAAAGCCATCATCCAGGGTTTTCTTAAATGTTTTAAGCATGCTACTCCGGTATGTGTCCTCCATCTCTGGCTCATACTCATATTCAAGAACCTGCAAAACAGAATTTCATGTTATTTTGTTATTAATATTTACAGTAATAATTGTATTACACCTGTCCATTGATTGTCTGTCCACTGATATTGAGATTGATTTTCAATCCATATGCTCCTTTTCCATTAATCCTGAGCCAAACTCACCTTGTTTTTGACTCTTTTCCCTGTGTCTGGGTCCTTCTCGATTTTCTCAACCTCGGTCATGAAGTAGTCATCCAAAACAAGAACTCGTGGTGGGGCGCCACCGCATTCTACCTCCTTGTCCTTAACATTGCAGACAATATTGAAAAGCAAAATTTATATATTAGGGCATACATTATAAATAAATAAATAAATGAATGAATAAATTATCTATATATTCAAAAAGTAATTTCATATCATAGAACAAAAGTATTCATTCAAGTATTCATTCAAGCCAGCCACCTCAAAATACCACTATTACATTGTAGGTACAGGAGTTTTCCTGGGCCAGTGAACCAAATCTATCAAACCTCAATACCTATATATATGGACCCTTGTTTTTTGGGGCCACCAACTGGCCCCCAAAAAGTGAAGCTTGGTCATATTTACATTATAATAGGAACGTAGTAAACAGGTGGTTGACAAAATATAGAAAAATTAACCTTCAATCAAAGCCATAAAACAGTATCTTAATAACTTCAGCTTAATAACTAATAACTATGCTATTGATTTGACAGTTTTTGTTGATTAACTTATGATTATGCTAGCAAGTGTATGGCTTAATGGGCTTTTCCTCTATTCTGACTGTTTTATAACAATGAACCAATATTAAACTTGAGACAGTGACGCAGAATTGAACCAAAACATACCAGTAGAAGATATATCCATTCCATCATGAGGCAATATAAAACTGAGGTAGGTCTGTATATCTTTTAGCATTTCTCAAAATTAAGAAATTCAAAAAACAAAAAACAGAACACCTGTTTGTTTAAATATCTGGTTGTTCACGTCGAGTGTTGAAACACTGCATACAAATTACAGGCTAATAAGTCAAACCTGAGCAGACCCACTGTTACAGTCTCTCTCCCACTCACTGCAGATATTAGGTATATAGCAAAAACCGGGCTTGACACAAGGCGGTATGCCTACCAGTCAGCTGGTAACTCCTCTTGGAGTAAGAACATTATTTGCCAAATGAGTTGGTTATTTAACTTTGAATCAAGTTAGGTAAGCAGTGGTTCCGCACATCTTGAAGAACTCTGCTTGTTGCTTTCACTTGACTTCTGCATCGTGACAATGCATACAATAGCGCTCATGACCGCCGGCCTGCTAGTCAGAGTACCATATATCAACATCTCATTGAAAACATTCTAAATCATCTTTTACAGCAGCAAATTATAATTTTTCTGGTGACTTTGGCACTTGCCAATTACACTTTGGTGGCTGTGAAAAAATTATCTATGCAGGAAAATCCTGTAGTATAATTTGCTGGTCTGATTCCACTCACCCGTATAAGCTTTGCAACATGGCTTTTTCCACTTCCTGGCAGCCCTCTCATTATGATGACAATCTGGAAAAACGTGTAATGTGTATAAATACTTCATATTTTACAACTACAAATGTGCATAGTGTAGCACTGAGAAACACAGCAGCAGTAACTACGTACTCTTTCTGGCCGAGATAATCTGCCGGGAGGTTTGAGGATATCGTCGATATTCCTGATTTCTGGTTTCTTCTCAACCCTTGGGGGAGGCTGAGGTGGAGGTGCAGTGGCAGGCCCTCGCTCCTCTGGATAACTCCGTCTGTCCACTGCATGATATTATATGCAATTCAAGTATTTCTCTACTTGGCTTAATTGTTTAATCATATATTCTAAATTGTTTTCACCCATGTCATGTATACCAGCAAAATGTGTTTTAGAAATTGTGAAACACACTACAGTGGACTACAGTGCAAGCAGTGGTAATTGGGGGATGTCACGTACTGTAAGGTGAGGACCCGTGGCCAAAGCGCTCGGTCCCACCGCGTTCAAGTCCAGTGCGCTCATAGGGAGGTCTGTCGTAGCCGGGCCTTCCGTAATGTTCGTCTCGATCCCGACTGCCACTTCCCTCCCTCTCTCGTAGGTCCCTCTCTCTCTCTCTGTAGCCTGGACGTAGAGGGGGTCCCAGTAGAGCCCTGAACAGAAGAACAGGAGACGATTAGGTTTCAACTCCACAACAGTGTTTCTTATTTCAAACTGGCACACACTCATGACAAATCACAATGTGTATACTACCTTTCTTCAACAACCATGGACTGTGTGCTTGGGGTAAAAACAGACAAGAAGAAAAGAATATTACACATGTAAACGGAAGCAGCATTCTTCCGGACAGTTTGGACAGAGGGGATATCAAACCCGCTGAGGGGAAACGTCGTACCTGTCGTCTCTAGATGGGTAGCGCTCCCTGTCGAATCGCTCTCTTTCATAATCCATCGGAGGCTTCTCTCTGTACAACTCCCTCTCTCTGCTGTACTCCCGGCGGTCCATGTAAGGGTCTAGTCGTCTTTCATAATATGGGTCTCTGCCATAAGGTTCTCTGGGGCCAAGAGATTCTAGGAGGAAAATAAAATCTCAACATCAACAAGCATGGCAACAAGCATAAAGCGATACTGTGTTGACCTAGTCACATTAATAGCAAGCTTTATTTGATTAGCACAAGATATGCTTCATGGTGTTGATAAACTATCTGCATAAGACTGCAACTCACCTTTTTCATACCCCCTCTCTGATGGTACCGGGTCAGGCCTCAACACAATCCTCTCACCATAGGAAATCCGCTCAACAGTGGTCCCAGGTTCTAGATAATGAGAGTTTATTTCACCAACAATGTCTGAATCTTCTGCTTTCACGTTTCTGTTAGTTGACAATGCCTTAAAAAGGTATTTGTTGCTTTTCCTACCATGGCCATGGCCATAATCCACAGTCTTTGGAATCACTGGAGCTGTGGGTGCAGCAGGGAGAGATGTCTTGTAACTTGCGGTGACGGGCTTGGTATCCCAAGACACGGTATCAGCAGTACCTGTCTGTCCAGATGCAACCATTCCCTAATGATGGAAGAAAAAAGACACATTTTGATATCGACCGATGTGTAAAGTACATAAATTGCATAAATATGCAAATATAAAATACATTACATTAATTAAATTATAATTGTGACAATTTCAATTTTTTGGGCTCATGGGAAAGCTATAGAGCACAACCAAATGTGATCTCAGACACGTTTAAGCCCTTTGCAAACATTTATATGAAGTTTGGTTGCTCAAACATTTCAACATTAAGCAATTATGCATCCCTTCCTGTTTGTGTCTTCACTGTCAACTTTGTTGAAACCAAACATGATTGCTTTAAGACAGTGGTTCTCAGTCCTGATCCTCAAGTACCACAGCCCTACTGGTTTTCTATCATACCAGGTAGTTCTAATCAGTCCCTGTTAGGTGGTTAGTGTGAAACCCATCAGGGCTGTGGTAAAGATGGGCCAAGATTGAGAAACACTGCTCTAGGACAGTCTCAGACGTACAGATCGTTTTGAGCCAGAAAAAGAATACTAACAAAAACAATAGGCTTTCAGCACCGGGAGTGCTTGGACCCCTAAATATTTGAAATACTAGTAGTTATTATTTACCTTCAAAGCATTCCTCACTTCTGGGGGGATTTCCAAACCCAGGAGACCAGCAGGAAGCTCAGGTTTTACTTCTGGCACAGCAGGCTGAGGTTCTGATCCAGGGGCCTTCCCCTCATGCATTTCACTGTAGACCAAATGAATGGAAGTTAAAGGCCCATAAAATTTCCCCAAATCCATATTTGATCATAAGACATGAACATGACATACGCATACAGATGGGTCAACTTAGTAATTCAAAGAAAATGACAGACATTAGGCCAATCATCAGTAGTCATTTTCTGGTCATTTTTGTAACTTTTTTGTAACTATGTCAAATAACCAGTGTAGGTTACAAATAAACTGATTCTGTTACGTGGTTGAACTATGACAAATATATCTCAACTTACCGTATAAATTTAAGCTCCTGGGCAGCTTTCAAGATGATCTCATGTTGACGCTGGGAGAGAGCAAGTACACCTGCTGCACTTGTTCCTTGAGCTGTGGGTTCAACGGAGCTCTCTGGCACCTTTGTGACAGGTGCAGCCGGGGGTGGTAGAGGAGGAATATCCACAGGAGGCTCTGCTCTTTGGTCCTCATAATGGGATCTGCGATCCTCATATTCTGGAAGATACCCTCTCTCCAATTGCGCAGGAGGTCTTGGAGGCCTATCCCACTCAGGAGGGGGTGGTGGGTAGGATGGGTCTTCCTGCCGATATGGTGGCTCATCCCTGTACTCCCGTATTCTAAGTTCTCCTCTTCCCCTTTCGTGCTCTTCATATGGATATGGGCGACCTCTTTCTCTTTCCTCTGGCCAATGGTCGTCCCTGAAGTGCTCTGGTGGTGGCATGCGGGGAGGGTAGTCCCTCTCAGGTGGAGCACGCTCTCTGTCCCATTCAGGCTCGTAGTACTGTTCCTCATACTCATCGGGAGGATAGTCCCGGGGTGGTCGCCAACCATGCCCATCTTCCCCATGGCCGTAATCCTCAACAAAACCCTCATTATATCCTTCTTCATATTCCTCATGAGGTGGACCTGGACGCCGCATCCCTCTAGCCATTCCTCGACCCATGGGTCGCCTTCTCATCACTCCCCTCTCCATTATTTCATGTGGAGCGGGGGGAGGGCCTCTGCCATGCGGGGGCTGCCATCCTAGTTCTCTCTCCATATCTTCATCATACAATGGCTCCCCCATCGGATCAATCATATCAGGAGGTGGTGGCAGACGCCGCCTGCCTCTTAGGATATCGGGATGCATATGATGGTCATGGGGATCGTGGCCATGATGCATAGGGTGCCTCATTGGGTGCATTTCCATGTCTTCAGGGTCCATTGGTGGACCTAATGGATCATGGTCTATTGCCCCATGTGCTGGGTGAGGGGGGCGTCCTCGACCCTGGTGCATGAAACTAGGATGACCCCGTGGGGGACGACCCCGACCAGGGGGAAATGGGGGTCTCATACCTCTCATTGGAGGTCTCTGTTCTCCCCAATAAGGGTCCCCTTCCTCCAAGTACTCTGCTGTCTCAGGCTCTTCCCAATGTCTATCCATTGGCTCTCCTCTCCCCATGGGTGGTGCTCCTCTCCCCATGGGTGGTCCTCCTCTCCCCATAGGCGGTCCTCCTCTCCCCATAGGCGGTCCTCCTCTCCCCATAGGAGGTCCTCCCCTCGCCATTGGCGGTCCTCCTCTCCCCAAAGGCGGTCCTCCTCTCCCCAGAGGCGGTCCTCCTCTACCCAGAGGCGGGCCTCCTCTACCCCGAGGAGGCGCTACTCCTCCTCTAGGGGGTGTACACCTGCC
>CABFOP010057248.1:3456-14493 GCA_900683385.1 Anoplogaster cornuta
TTCTTATGGTTCTCACCACAGGGGTTTTTGTTTCTTTTTTTGGGGTTTTTTTTTTTTTTTTTTTTTACTAGATCACTTATTTCCAATTTTTTTCCACCTTAATTAAAAAGAGATACCAGCAATTGTCTGCTAGTTACAATTCCAATCAAATATGGTTACAGGTGTTCAGAAGTAAATTTGGGTCAGGGTACATGGCTGTACATCTTTAAATATGCAACACAGATTTTGTGTTGTGAACTGATATTTGTCTAGCTGGTTTGATTCTTTTTTCAATTTTTGGTGGGTTCCTTGGAGGGGGGCATTGTGCCCTCGGGTATTATGCATTATGGATGCTAATATCATGGAATACACTCCTATGTTAGGGTAGGCTGAACAAAGTGTCCTGTCAATGATTTCAACTTTGTTCTGTGGCAGTTTGGTTAGAACCGTGTAGGTATTTGCCTTAGAAGAGCCAATTTCTGAAAGACAGCAGAGAGTCATATAGCAACAGGGGGAATTATTTTCCTGGTGTGGTGGGAATTTGAATGAAAATGTATCCGAAATCTGTCACTTACAAGATATGTCAACTAAACAGTATTGCTTTGCATATGTTTGCATGTGAGGTTACAAGAGTCATTAAAGCATCATCTGAACTTTAAGGCAGATGTTGTTCAATGATGGATTCATTCCTGAGCAATGTGTCTGGTCCGAGTGTCCTGTTTTTATTTTAGCATTTATAATTTGATACTTTTGATATATGTTGTATCTGCCCATAATGAGTGCATGAGGTAGTGTGTGGGTGCTACTGCATGCGTGAAGCCCCTTTTTAACCACTGTTGTTGTATTGAAATAAAACGTAACATTGTAGGACATGATTTATTCATGCAATTATCCTTGTTAGTATACAATAGGATTTATATGAAGACTGCATTAATAACACATCGTTTGTGCATTTTACATTGCATGCCTATTAAAATCATGATGAATTGATACGTTACACGGCTACTTCAGCATGTTTGTTATAGTCTGAAATGACAGTTTAAACCGCGAAAAGTGACATTATGTTGGAAACTTCCCTAATTACAGCCACACGTGATCACTTTGACAGAAGGGAGCGTCGCATGCGCCCTGAGTGTATCCTTCCGCTACTTAACAAGAACTCTTTTCTTATACCCTTTAATGATTAAAACAATCAGGTTTGTAAAACATTTACCGTCAACTATCTAATCTATGTGGCTTTAACAATATGCGTTTAATCTGCAATCGTTGGTCTCCATTCAGATGTGGACCTATATGGTGAAGGCGGCGGGATATGTGTTCTAAAATCCCGGCCTGCTCTATCTTCTTTTTTTCCTTCGGTGGAGGCCATGATGGGAGCTTGAGTTCAGCTGGAGGAGAGAAACCAGAAAAGAAGATGATTCCCCGGGACGGAACTGTCAAACCAATCTGTGCAGATTTATGATATTTGTATAGTCAATATACATTCAAGGTGGAGCCTGTCACTTTTTCACATCTGTTTTTGGCAATCAGTCGACGACAATGTTGATTCGTTAGGAGGCTTTTGGATCAAAAAGGAGGTAGCATTTGTAGCTATTGTTGCTAGCTAGCTGTGCTAGCTAGCTGGTTAGCTAGCGAGCTAGCTCCGTCTGAGTGACTGGATACGGCTCCGGGGACCGGTCGGTTCTCTTCTCTCGCTGTCAAACACAGCGGCTGCGACTGAGCCATCGACTTGGACCGTGTTTGACATCTAAAGGTTTTCCTGAGGACAATTGCATGTATTTTATTTGGGGGTGTTTGGAAGACGAATTCCGGGATTGGGAAAGTCGGGCCTGCACGGAGGAGCAGAGGAGGCCCGTCTTTAGGATCCACAAGAAGCCATTCTAATCCTGTCGACAACCACTGCTAGCTGTGCTAGCTAGCTCGTCTTTGCGAGGACCTGCAAAATTCAGAGAGCAGCGAGCGATTGAGAGCAAAGCCATTGCCTGCGTCAGAAACGATCAGGCAGCGAATAGTAGAAAACCTTGTTTCCATTATTTTAAAACCATAAAGACTCCTATCATTGCTACAATGGCTGCGATTATAAAAGAAATGGTCAGCCGGAACAAAAGGAGATATCAGGAGGATGGCTTCGACTTGGACTTAACATGTATCCTTCTCTTTATTCCGTAACGTTATTTTCTTAACACTCAAGACATTGATCATTTAATGTTTGATATCTGCATTGATTAGTATCGGTTAACTGCAAGCAAATGTCAACGCACTACAGCTAGGTAGTTAGCTTCCTTGCTACTTAGCTAACTGGCTAGTTGATCAGACAGCAGAGCATTGCTGTCAGAGCATGTTTGAAAGGTGGATCTGTCAAACCAGCACGCATTAATGCCACAATCATTATAGCCAGCAGACTCCACCATTCAGCTGGATCTCAGTTGGTGAACATACGGCATTTAAATTGCCTTCCAATCGCACAGCGGTGAACATACATGGTGAATAAATGTGCCTAGCTTCAAGTTGTGACATTGTCATAGGTGTTACTCAAGTCTCAGCAATTATTGTAATTAATAGTTGCTCTATAAAGGCAGGTCAATATTCTTAAACACTTAAAAAAAAATGTTAGCCCTATGTCTTAATGTACATTAGCTTGGTGATATTTAACTTCAAAGTAAGGTAAGTATTTTCTAGTCTATGATGACATGTTGAGAAGTAGGAATATTGCTGTGGGAAGACTAAAATATGTAGAAGCACAATTCCTAATGTAGCCCTCACCTTGTGGAACAATGTCCTATATGAGACAACCCAACAGTGTGATGCTGTATGTCTAATATGTGTGAATTTGGCATTCAAATGAACTTCCAATCCATTAGAGACTTCTACAGGACACTCTTCTCATCGCTGAACAGTGATAGTGGTTGACCTGGTTCTAGTATTGCTGGTATACCTAAAGTTGGTACGTTTACATATTGGCAGTAAACCAGATGAGCAACTGGTCTGTCCATGGTCTTGACCATGACCAACGAAACGCAAAATCTAGTCCGTGACATCGTTGATGGTGGTCCATGGTTATTATTGTGGCATTGTATATCAGGTGGATGTGCACTTAACATTGCATCAGGACACCTTTGTGAAATGGTCAAAGAGACAAGTCTTTGCTCTGGTTATTACCAGTATTGTGTTATTAACTTCAATTGGACTAATTAATGCCTTATTAATGAACTGCTGTGTGATAATTAACAACATTACTGAGCAGTAGTTTAATATTTTTCCAACTTAATGGGAAGCCATATGCCAATCACCTTGATCCAACAGTTTGCAGATGCTGCAATGTGTGCATCACAAAAATTGGTCAGATTTTTTTTCACTTGGCTTTGATTTGTGGTGATTCTGGTGTCATTATCAGTGGCAGTAGTCAGTGGTGTGCTTCTGAGACAGTTGTGAAGGTGTGAAAGACTGTCACTCAAAGGGATGTCTTTTGCTTGAAGTTGAAGTTTCCTCATTCAAATTTGGGTTCTTTTGGACTATCCCTTATCATTTTTGGCATGGTGTCTAAAAACAATATGGGCCCTCTGTAGTTATGTAATGCAGTATCACAGTTCTGGGAATTGCCCTTAAAATAGAGTGCCAGTGATCTTGTATCAGCATTGCTGTCTGAGTGCTCTCCCTCTCTCTCTCCCCTCTTTCTTTTCCTCTCTCACCCACCATCTCGCCACTGCTCTTTTTCTTTACTACTCCCACTCTAATTCTCTTTCCCTCCCTCCCTCTAACTTGCCCCCTTTCCTCAGCTCTCCTCCTTTCCTGTACTCCCCACCCCCTCCTCTCTCAGCTCTCCCTCGTTCCCACTCTCCCTTTCCCCCCTCTCTCAGTTGTGGATTTGGCGTATGCATAGAGCTGAGGCAGGGCTGGCGTTGGAGAAAAGGCGTGCCTGAAATGGCAGGGCTTTTTTTCCTACTTGGAGCTTCCGTCGGGGGTCCCGCATGTGCGTTTCCTCCCAGCTGCAGAGAACGAGCCCCCCATGCCCTGGGCCGAAGCTCTCCTGGGAGCACTGGAGCTTTTTAAAAACACTTAGAATAGTCTGACTGGAATCCCGTTGCCAGTAGGTCCAAGGGTTAGAGTAGCCTATTAAATGGCATAGACAACTTGGATTTGGTTCCTAATTGGGTCTTTGAGGCATTAACGGAAGTTATTATGATACAGTATGTACAGATATGCTCCTATGTCGTGAGCTACAGGGAAGTAGCTAGGCAGTATGCAAATAATGCCATAGATTTGCTACTAGGCTTGTTGAATTAATGCAATATTGGCCTCCGTTATGTTCCTAAAAGCCTACCTTATGAGAATGGATTAGGACAGTTATTGAATCCATCTGACAGGGTTTTATTGAAGGAAGTCATCTTACGTTTTTGCACGTTACAACGTTTGGTTGACTTGCATTGTCCATTCTCATGCAATTGATCATGTCTTGCATTGCATTTTTTAAAATTAGCATATCTACTGGTTAGACTGTGACATGTATTTGTAGCGAAAAGATAGGTCTCCTTGTGTTTGTCCTTGTGCATATGCTTGCATGTTGCAAAAGCATATATGCAAAGTTGAAGATTGCGGAGAGTCGGCTGTCCTTTCTCACCGGAGCTGTCAGTTGCGTGTGTCAAATTTTTCTGACTAGTTAAAAAATGATTTGGCTCTGAAAGATAAGTTATGCTTGAAATGAAAGAGACACATCCAATTAGAAATATTCAGCCTTTCTATTTCTGACACTGTGACACAGGAAGTGAAAGAAAAGGTTGCCCTTTAGTCAGTGGTTAAAGTGTGGAATCCCACAGCTTATGTCGACAAGCAGACTTCAGTTACAGGTAGGCGATGGAGCCGAGCCTTGAAGACAAGCATGCCAACTCAATTATTCTTTTCACTGCAACATGACACTGATATGGGCCTTTCAGATTGTATACATATCATAGTATAATTGGTTCTGACATTTTTTCCACTATCCTACACTGAAATAGGGAGCCCTGCTCCTGATGTAAAGCATCTGTAAAGAAGACCGACAAGGTGTAGCAAGAGAAAGGTGTTGCAGCCAAAAGTCGAGTTTGTGGTGCCGTTTGGTGCGTGTGATTTGTCATGTACAGTTTTCCACTTGGGTCTTGTCCATCCCTGAATGTGTCATGCAATCACAACAGCTGCATTTGAAGGTCTCGCACAAAAACTGGACTGGACACAAAAACTACCATACCATTTATAACATAATGGCTTTCTAACTTTGTTAAAACATTTTCTCAGTCTGTTGAGACCAGTGCCTTAATGTTGCCTGCATTCAATCTGTTTGATATTCCACTTGGTTCGGCTGAGCTCGGAAGAGAGATAAGCCCAACATTTGCGATGATCTCAATTTAACTTTGGGCTCTAAAAATACATGCAGGTCAGGGAGTGGAGACTTTAGTGCACCCACATGTGGGCCTGGCTTGAGCAGGAGCACTGTACTCTAGTCCTCTCTGCCTGCTTCCCACAGTCAAGGCCATCTGTCACAACACACACAGACTGATCAGGACCTCTCCTTCGTGCTCTCATCTATCCATAGCTACAATGACACCCTCCTATTGACATTGGCTGAAACATTTTCATGCTGTGCTGCTCATGTCTGTTATTGGGTAATTGTGCTGTAACAACATTGTTTTAGATGCACATGGTGCAGTTATATGCAATCTGGAAAGTGATGTGCTTTTTTAAATTCCATTTTTAGTCTTGTTTGTATACTGTGGCTGTATGCATGAGTAGATCTAGGTATTCCTTGACTGTACTTTGTGGTGTCACAGTTGTGGTGTTGGGTGCCTCTGTAAGGTTCAGCCTTGGTCCCTACATGCTGTCTGAAAAAGGCTTGGTTGTATGTTTCCTTGACTCCCCACTTGAACAGATATATATCCAAACATCATTGCTATGGGTTTTCCTGCAGAGAGACTCGAAGGCGTGTACAGAAACAATATAGATGATGTTGTACGGTGAGTTGTCACCTTGACCTCTGACATATGTGAATTGAGATCATACCATAGAAAAAGGGAAACGTTGAATGTCAGTAAAACATTTCATCAAGAAACCTTTGCATTTACTTAACCTTGCTTATGTACTCTAGGCCCACTTGGTCTGATATATATTCTGACTGGCTGTGCTCTCTCCTGCAACAGGTTTCTTGACTCAAAACATAAAAACCATTACAAAATCTACAACCTGTAAGTGTTCCCGCAAATGTTCATACCTAAACTGCTATAGTAACTTGTGTGATCTTGTGTGTGTGATTGCTGACAGGATTTGTTCTTCCCATTTCAGCTGCGCAGAAAGACACTACGATGCTGCCAAATTTAACTGCAGAGGTAGGCCGTCTCGAACATGCTACAGACACACTCCCTCTGTCCTACCGCCTCACATTATGCCTGACCTAAAAGCCTGACAAACACAAGATCATTGAAGTCTCTCTCTCTGCCGTCCACTGTCCTCCCTTCTCCGTCTTGCCTCCTTTCTTCTGCATCCCCCTTCACCCATCAGTTGCACAGTACCCCTTCGAAGACCACAACCCGCCTCAGCTGGAGCTGATTAAGCCGTTTTGTGAAGACCTGGACCAGTGGCTCAGTGAGGATGACAATCACGTGGCGGCCATCCACTGTAAGGCTGGGAAGGGCCGCACTGGAGTGATGATCTGTGCCTATCTCCTCCACCGTGGCAAATTCCTAGAGGCCCAAGAAGCACTTGACTTCTACGGTGAAGTCAGGACAAGGGACAAGAAGGTGAGTCGCTCATCTGGGGCCAAATGTCTCAACACATTGCCTTTTAAGCTACTTTTCTCGCTATTTGTAGATACATTGTTTTTTTTTGGTGGAAAACTTGGTTTGGTGGCTGGTGTAGAGGCAGCATCCCGAAGCATTTGTTGCTACTGTTGCAGGGAGTAACGATCCCAAGCCAGCGTCGCTACGTCTACTACTACAGCTACCTACTGAAGAACCAGCTGGAGTACAAGCCGGTGGCGCTCCTCTTCCACAAAATGGTGTTCGAGACTCTGCCCATGTTCAGCGGAGGCACCTGCAGTGAGTCACACTCATGTTCAACTTTAACCCCAAGCTAGGGCGTAGGCAATGCACACCGCTGTTCAAATGGAACGAGGGCCTTGGATGTGTTGTGCGCAGCGGTGCTCACCCACGCTGCAGTTTAGCACCATGTAATAGGTCATCTTCTGTGGTTCAAGTTGAGGTTTTGAAATTATATGTTTGCTGCAGTGTTTTAGGACCTTTGATTAACAAGGACAGCTTCTTATTGATTAGACTAAAGAAACTGTCAGTAACCAAAATTTAAACGACATTACAATTTAACTGCCAGGTGTTAAAGAATATGTAACTTGTTAGACCAGAGCCTCCTATGTTTTAGGACCATAGGATTGTTTTTCTTTGACAGTATTATTGAAGAAAAGCAGACACACCTGTGCATAATTTGAGTAGCATCACAAGCTAGACATTCCTTTAAAAGTCAAGCAAATCATCATGTTTTCATTATTCTATTAGGGCCTAGTAGGATTATAAAAACATGGATTATACAAAACAATCACTCCACACATTATGCATTTTGCATCACCGCTATCGGAGATCACCTTGATTTCTTACAACAAAATGAGCCCATCTCCCTCCCTAAAAGTTGCAATTACATTAGTCCCCAATGCTGATCTGTCAGTCTTAAAATAATATATAATAATTCCTATAATTTCCCCTTATATCTACTTGAAGGTTGAGCAGTATGACTTAGTTGTATAATAGTATGAACATGGACATGATGAAAATCATCAATCTGACACATGATTTGCTTGATTCTAAAAGGGAGTCCTCCAATCAAGACTACTGTAAATCAGCCTATATGATAGGATGAAACATTAACGACCCCCATGGGGAAATTGGGCATCGGTCATATACTGGTTAGAACCTGGGTTAAATGTAAAATGCGGATTTTAACCTTTTACTGATCGTACAGTAATTGAAGCTCACTGTCAATATCCTTCATTTTGAACAAATTAACACACTGTGATATTTCTTTGCATTTTGTATACCACAATGGTTTCCTCAGAGTTTAATGGTGCTCCATCTTAGTCCATGAGAGGGAAAAAAGCAAATTCTGTTTTCTGCTCAAATGTGTCTGACTGGTGGAACGTTGTCCTCTTCATGTACCTGAATATATCATGGACTGTTGTCTGTCAGAAATATGCCTCTTCTTCCTCCATATTTCTGTGGCCCTTTCTCCCTAACACCTGACTGTGCTAAACTGCCCTTTTGCATTTATCCTTCTCTTTCCTTCTAACGCTCCCTTAAAAAGGCCCTATTCTGAGTTTGAGGTTGTCTTACTCTCTAGATGGACACAAAACATGTTTTTTTTTAGCTTCAGTTCTTAGCCCACCACAGCACTAAAAAGGCCTATTTAGAAGAGAAGCTAATTTGAAAACATAATCTGTTATGAATGGCCCACCATCAGACATTACAGTTTGTTAAATTAACCCAGGAAAAATCCTGTTATGAGGTCGTTTCAGATTCTCTGCAATCTCAGGTTCACCCTTCTTCCCCCCCTCCCCCTTTTGAATTTGTGTGTCATACAATACACCAGGTCCCTTGTTGATTAAATTGAGCTAAGATGTCCATCTCCACTTTAGAGCCGTGTATGTTGTCTTTAAGCTGTGTGGATGCAAATGGACATAATTGCTTTCTGTACATACATGTGTTAGAGCTCTGTGTTTGTGCCTGCTGTGCTGTGACGTTCCTGACGGGCCACCCGGGCTCAGTTTGTGATAATCTCCTTCTTTCTCTCTAAGGGGACAGTACCGTTAAAAACAGGAGCGAGCTGACCCCTCAGGGCTTCAAGAAAGGGAATTGGCATTGGGGTAAATGAGCCTTTCATCCATTTTTATTTTACTCATTCGCTTTCATTTGGCCCCAGAGATCCACTAGGCAGGACTAGGCAGCCTAAGGTAGACATGTTGCCTTTGCAGGATAGGGACAGCTTACAGGCATATGAAGACATCCACCCCATGAAGAGGTTCACAGTAGATGTAACATGTTGCGTTGACTGTCTATCAGAATAGGGTCCCATGTCTTTTGGTTCTGGGTCTCCTTGGGGGGTGTTATATTTGTGGTCTGTTACTTTCCCTTTCTCCTCCTTAATTTTGACAGAATGTTTTTTCACTTTTATATTCATTAGTGGGGTTTGCTTTGGTTCTGTCAAACTCATGAAAATAACACTGGTATCCTCTCTGGTTCACTCCCTGCTCCTCTTGTCACCTCTCTTCGGTCTCTTTCCTCTCCCTCACAACCTTCTTACAAACTTTGCCCCCCCCCGTACGCCGTTGACACGTTTGCAGATCCCCAGTTTGTGGTGTACCAGCTGAAAGTGAAGATCCACACGTCCAACCCCGCTCACACACGGCGCGAGGACAAGCACATGTTATTCGAATTCCCCCAGCCGTTGCCAGTTTGCGGAGACATCAAAGTGGAGTTCTTCCATAAACAGAATAAGATGATGAAGAAGGTTGGTGTGTGTGCGTGTGTGTGTGCGCTCTATTGCTCAGATAAGACAGCCACTCTGCATCACATTTCCTATGATCTCGTGCAGAGGCTTTTACCAGATGCCAGTCATTTAGTTTCATTTGATTGAGCCATGTCGCGGATTTCTACTCCACGAAGGAGCTTATTTCGTCTCACTTTTGATTTCCATGGTGTCGACTAGACAAAGACTGTAGTCCACTAGCTAGTTCTTCACTAGGTTCTGTTGTTTTGGAGAGTGAGACCAGAAACTTCATTTGGTCAGAAACTCGGAATGTTCCTTTACATCCTCCAATCCATCTCCACACTTCCCGTTATCTGCCCCTCCAGGACAAAATGTTTCACTTCTGGGTGAACACCTTCTTCATCCCCGGACCAGAGGAGAGCGGCGAGAGGGTGGAGAACGGGACGGTGGTGAACGACGTGGACAGCATACCCAGCCAGCAGGCCGGGCCGGTGGTCCAGGGCCAGCCCCAGAGCGCTGAGCGCCGGGACAGCGACAGGGACTACCTCATCCTGGCGCTCACCAAGAACGACTTGGACAAGGCCAACAAAGACAAAGCTAACCGCTACTTCTCGCCAAACTTCAAGGTGGGCATGGACATGTGCATTTAAGGTTTTAGTTGGATAAAAGGATCGATAGATATTGATAGATATTGATAGATATAATAGATAGATTTTTCACTTTGCTGTCAAATCGCATTAGAGATGATATTTTACTTTTACTTTTCTACCCATAATAGTTTTCCCACATTACTTTCATGGAAGCTGATGAAATCCGATATTATTGATGCCCATTCTCCCATTATTTCAGGTGAAGTTGTATTTCACGAAAACGGTGGAGGAGCCTTCGAATTCTGAGGCAAGCACTTCGACATCCGTCACTCCGGACGTTAGCGACAATGAGCCAGACCATTATCGATATTCCGACACCACTGACTCTGATCCGGAAAATGAACCTTTTGACGAGGAGCAGCACACACAGATCACGAAAGTGTGAACTCTTTTTAACAGGAAGAGAAGAAAATATACCAGAAAAAAAGGAGAAAACTTGAATATGAACTCAAAAGAAGAACCTTTGTCCCTTCCCTCCCCCAGACGGCAATAGAATATCATCATGTCAAATGCCAATTTTAGGGAAAAAAAGATGAATATCCTGACCAATATATTGTTTTTATTATTATTTTTTCTTTGGCACGGCCGTGTACCATGTGCGAGGTATCGACACTGTTGCCCCGTGGGAAAAGGTGCTGTAGCTCTAAAAATGTGTTTATATATATATACATACGTATATGTATATACATATATACATGCATATATAAACAAACTTTTTTGTGTCAAAGACAATGGAAAGAGTACCACAATCAGGAGACGGGAGTTGAAGTGTGGGAGAAGTTAGAATGATGTAGTAGGAATATGCTGCTCCTTCTCCTGTCTAAACCAAGGCCAGTGCTGCAGTCACTTTGTTTCTCTCCCTCTCGTCTCCTCCTCCCCCTTCTCCTCTCATCCA
>CABFOP010057305.1:4695-15700 GCA_900683385.1 Anoplogaster cornuta
AACAATTTCTGCCATTATGAAAAAGGTTAGGGTTGTTATTCTCACAAACATCTGGTGCTGTACACTAAAGGGAAGCTGTGCAGTGTATAAGTCTATCAGCACCTCACACAAACAAAAATAGTGAGGGAAACTGAACAGGAAAAGGACCTCTTTGAGTCTCAAACAAAAGATATCAGCCTTGCTGCCAACATAGACAGGGCACCACACCTTGCCGCTCACAATCAAAGGAACAGTCGTCATCAGTGGAACTGTGTTTTTAAAGGATATCTTAAAAAGATTATAATATGTGTCATTATGGAAAACAATTGAGTATGGAACCTTTGGTATACTATGCATGTCATTCACACAACTGCTTATTTTACCCAACCATGGCCACGTATTTCCTGTTTTTATCAAATATTTGCCCTCATCTGAATAGATATATATATCAGTGTACAGTGAAAACAGAATATGTGTGACATTTGGAAAACAGCTTTAAAGTGAAAATTGTGTCAGAAAATACGATACACTAAAAAATAACATTGAAAAGACAACAACACAAAAGCTGTCTTTGAATATGTTTGATATTATACATGTTATAAAGCAGAGAAGAACAATCCACGGTTAATACCAGAACTTACGGTATGATAATTGTGCGGCCACTGAAAATGCAGTATTCAAATCATTACAGTATGGCCCGGAAGATCCAGCAGAGGGGGCTGCTTACTGCAATCATATGCTGATTAATTGAGCTTGATTCTCCCCATGCTGTGAACATAAGTTGTCCCACACTGTAGGCTACATGTTGGTATGTGGGTAAAGGTTACAAGGCTTTACTTAAGTCACCTTTTACCCCAGGAAGTCCTTCACATCATATTTGATGAATATTAAGAAAACAGTGATTTTCTGATTATCCCTCATCAAGCCTAAATCAAACTAGGTTATGTTCATTTTTATTAATTGTGCATGTTCCTCTCTAATTAGCTAATGAGAGACAAAAAGCAGGTTTAGAGCAGCAAAATGCAAATGACTCTTAGAAAATAGCACAAAAAAGTAAATGGCAAGGCTGAGAATCATCCTTCATTGAAATGTCAGAGATAAATGGCTCAAATGTCACATCAATTAAAACGGGGGACAGTTAGTAGTTCATTAAAGAGAGAGCCATATTGCACCGTCGGGTACCGTTGCCAACCCTTACTATCTGGGGCAGACTGGCAGCGGGTCCAGATGGCACGGAAATCCTCACAGATTTCAAAATGGTCTCTGCAGGGGTGGCGTTTTCTCCCCCACTCCCACCCTCACCACTGAGATGGGGTGTGGGCCACAGGCCCATGCCGGCCTACACATTCCAAACGGAGCCATGCAAAGAACTGAAGGCAAAATAGAAGTAAAAATAAAGCTGCAGAGGACAACATGAACTTCTAAAACAATAAATGACTGATGCCACACATTTAGTCAATATGACTGAAGTTTCAAGTAAGCCTATGACTACACACGGCAACATGAGGCAACTTTCTCTCCTTTTAAGCTAAATAGACAAATAAAGCATACATCTCTAATAGGTGACAGTATTAGTATAGATGTCTGTGTAATTAATATCTATATACTGACTTGGCACATCAGACCTTATTGGTTATTAGCCACAAATCAATTTTTGGTTTGCAAACATTTTCATGCTAGGAAATCTAAACAGCTGACAAACTGATTTGAGAAACTGTCCACGTGGTTTAATACAGAATTGAATAACTATCTTTGCTATAGGTGGGACGAAACAGGAAATGTCAAAATAAATGAAGAATTTTTTTTTTTTTCACAGTGTGAAGGAAGGAAATCAAATATGTAAATAACTGCTATTACTACTTTTCACTATACTTTGACCCCCTGAAGGACCCCAGATTCCAACCTGAGACCCTAAGGTACTAGCCAGACCTTGTCCCTGGCAGGGGAGGGGCGAATACTTTTTCTGGCCAATTAAAGAGCAAGAGAAGACTTTTGCCTCCTGTGATTGGCCGCCTCAATCACGTTGCCGGGAGAATCAGGAAAAAGATTGTCCATGTTGTTTTGCAAAGGGAAGAGAAGATACCTTACGAATGCAATACGCACTGTAAGCTGCAGGCTTCCTAAACGGCATTTATTAACATGCCTCACATAACCTTCAAGCAAATAGCTGTATGTTTTTTATTGTTCCGCCTAATTTAGCAACACGCCGATCAAAACGGCGCTAGTGACCGGTTTTTACCAATTTATTTGATGCTGTAGCTATAATGTGAGGTGTTCATCTGCAAACTATAACGTTACTTCAGCGATAAGTCCTCGTTTGGACCTTTTCATTACCATGTAAGGGGTTAACGTTATCTCTCCGTGGGGGGTTTAGTGGAGTTTGAACTACTAAACACACTCGCCATGCAGCAGAGGTGGTCCCCGTTAACGGCTGTATTCAAAATACAGTTGACCAACGATTTAAACCACTGGAGTGCAAATGATGTCACTGACGAACACGTGTTGCACGTTAGCATCTTTGTGCCCCTCTAAACCACTCGGGTCCATAACTAGTCGATAACTTGGGGTGTTTTCTGAAATACGGGCCCAGATACGGTCACCTTGATAAAGTACCTAAACTTTACGCCCTTCTTCACCCCCGGAAAGCTGTCTGAGCTTCCAGGGGACTCGTGGTCAGACTAGTCGGGAGATTGTCTACTCCATAGAGAACCACAGAAGAAGAAGAAAAAAAAATTCATACCATTATATTTTAATCAGCCTGGACTATTAGGCAAGGCCATTATTCCAAAAGTTCATTATTGTATCTAAGTATATTATCACCTTGTTAAATGGCGGCCGCTGTGTTGAACGCTTATCCAAAGTGCACTGTACCGTAGTTTGGCTCAGAAATCCACTGACTTTATTGTCAATTCAGAAACCCCCCGCTGAGTACAGTGGAGGGGAGAGAGTAGAAACACACCGTCCAGGCTTAAGATGTGGTGGTGTGTGGATGGGTGGTTGGGTGGATGGATGCAGGGGATGCTCACTATAGTTAAAGTCCAAATGAAATACTGTAAATGCATTGTTGCTTAATAACATACTATCTATCCTTCATGTTATTTATGAAATTCGTGACCCATTCTGGAATCACGTGGGCTTTGTCTTTATTGGGATTAAAGACATTTCCTATCACTCTCAAATTGACAGAGTGTGTAACAACTTGAAGTTTTATGGCCGTTTTAAAACTTTTAATTATTTGGTATGTCTGCTTTGCTTTTAAACACTGGAGATAAATATACCTTTATTTTGGAATTTTAATATTGCAGGTATTTGAGATTAATTTCCATCAGAAAGTACTAACCACTAGGGTGAGTGTGTTTATATGCACTCACAATTAATATACAGAAAAATTTGTCCTTACATGTGTGATCTTGGATTATGAGATCTAGGCAGCCAGTGACCAGTTTTCAGGTCAGGGTTCCAGGAAGGAATGATTCTTTGGTTGAAACCCTTACAATCAATGTGACCTTTATTTATTATAACCCCCATCTCTCAAAAACTCACATATAACATAGTCAATCATCTCTCCTTCCCTCAAAGTAAAAATAAAAAAGAAACTGCTGTCTGGTTATTGCCAGTATCCATCTCAGTCGTCAGAAAAGCTGCACGTTTTTGCTGTTGTTAAGGGCTGGAAACCAGAATCCCATCGGAGTTTCACCCTAAGGAACAAATTTAATGCTAGAAAAACATCCCGGCCATCAACCAAAAATGACGGATTGAAAATAATGTCGAGCTATCTTGGGAATCCCCCACCAGACAAGGGAACAGACTGCATTGTTTTTCTCATTTATGTGATATATAGAACAGAAAGGGGGGAAAAATGGGCGATTTATTGGTTAGATAGGCGTATTCTTTTCCATGCACAAAAGAAATATTGGATAGTAATGTAGGGATCAAGTCAAATCATGACATTGTTTGGAGGCTAGGTGTTCAAATATGTAACTCATCACGTGTTGGTGGCCCGCTAGGTTTTCAATAGATCATTCAATGCAAATAGTGTGGGAAATTCTGAAAGTTACCACATGAATATGTCAATGAACGCAGTGTAATTTGTGCTCCCTCAGCAGGGCAGTGAGATGAAGAAGCAGAGGGAGAGCCAGTGCACTCAGAAGACCATCTCATTGCTGAGCCCCCTGGGGAAGATCCAAGTCAGTGGATGTGAGAATGGTGTGCACACCATCCAGTTCCTAATGGATGTCGCACCTGCTGAAAGGTACTGTACAACAGCCGGGCCGGTGACGTGATAAACAAAGGTGTGAAATTTACAGGCAGACAGAATCCACTCCTGTGATGGAGTGCCACCATTCCTCATTGGAAGCAGGGCATTTTTGTAGATCCCACAAGAAATATCCTGGAGAAAGTTGGGCAAATATGAGCAGGCAGTAGAAATATGAGGGGCACTAGAATACAGTTGGGCTTGAAATTAGATTTCTGATGGCATGTGGTTGTGATTCTTCCTGCAGTATATTTGAAATTTCTGAAAAATAACTTGTTTATTATCCACAAGGGAGTTGATTAGAGCTGAAGTTTGTAGGGTCAGCCAAGGCCATGGGGAGCATGGTCTGCTCTCTCCTGTTTATTTATGTTTCTTCCAAGTTGTATACAGTAGTTTTGAGTGTCAACCAACACTCAGGAATCTAATATGAGTTTATGCTCTCCCCATTCCTCAAAATTGACAGTCTTACTGAAGCGATTGGAACTGATTAAAACCAGCATTAATAAGTACTTATTCCGTATTTTTACAGGTCCACATCCTACATCTCAGATTAGTTTTGATTAGATTGAAATTAAATATCCACGTATCGCAGATTCACATTTGATAAACTTGATTGGTTTGGGAAATTAAACCATTTTCAAATGCACCCAGATAGGAAGTTATCCTTTTGAAAATGTATGGCAAATTCTAATTTATGGAAACCCATTAATGACCTTGTATATTATACCTCAACATGTGTTTCCTTCCTGACTATCTGCTATTTCCTGAAATTCATCAAGCAGTAAAAACATTCCACTTGTTGTTAATGAGATGAAGTGAGAAAATTAATAATATGGAATTTTGATTATGGAAGATGTCCTGTAACCATGCGCAAGCACCTTTCTCCGTCTCCTTCTGAACGGGGTTTAATTTGTGTGTTCAGGTTCAGTAGGAATATGCAAATGAATTTAATGATTCGCATCAGTAGATCATTTCTCAGTTTAATATCATTTGCTATGTCGGTCATAAGTGTGGCTTCGATTACGTTGCTCTCTGTACGTTCTCAAAGGTGTGAGCTACAAATCATTAAACAAAATGTTTAGATTTTTATCATGACCAGTTGAATATAGTGTTATTGTCACTGGACGGGGAAACTACGGCCAGCTCAGATATATGGAGTAACGCAATGTAAACAGGCATTAAGGGAGGCGAGATAAAGTGACAAAACATAGGCTTATCTTTGCAACCGGCTTTACATGTAGATCTCACAAAAGCCTGCCTGTAGCAGTCATAGTTCAGATCAGCCATTTCCATTGATTTATTTATGACATACTAAACAAGGCTCTTTCCAGCTTTGGATGTGGTGTGATATAGGCTTACGAAGTCAGTGTGATAAATGATCTCTGAGAGCGTATTTTGGATAAAGGAAATAGATAACGCCCATGCATATCATGAGGGGAGACCTCGATATCTAGAAGTGAGTCAAAGGTTTGAAGCTTTGGATGACTGTGTTTGTTTTCTGTGTGTTTTCACAATTCACTACTGGTTGGTGCCGAACAGCAGGAACAAAAGCATTCGTGGCATTGATAAACTCACAGTGCAAATTAGTGAAATCAACTAATCTTTCATCATTAACTCAGTGTATATACTGTAGATGTGTTTGTCATTTTCAACATACAGTTGTTAGTTATCAGCTTCAGAACTTATCATTGTGAGTTAATGTCTTGTGACTTAAAATTAGGAGTTGAAAGAACATCTTAAAGCATTCACTCAACTGATCATGTAAAGTTTATTAAGAAATATTGTTAGCTTATTAGCATACTTCCCAGCATGCATTGTATTTGAGTTAACTTTCCAGAAACCGTTCACTTCTCGTTGTTTGGATAAAGTTACAGAATGGAGATTATTATTATTATGCTATGTAGATATTGTAGGTGAATCATAGATCAGTTTTTGATTAAAAATGAAAATCTGTGATGGAAATTAGTATCCAGTACAATAACTACACCTGATACTCTGTACGTATTACAACTTGTGTGGCATCTACTGCTTGTACTTGCATATGTTTAAAGTGTACTTGCAATGTAGAGTAACACTTTTATCACACATGAACAACTGACACATCTATTCTCTAGTGAAAGAGTAAGTAACTGGAATGCAGTGAATTCAAATAATTAACGCTTGTCAACATGATGAGAAATCTGCTGACTTAATTTATAATTTATAATAATTTATAATCACTCAGTGAGTTTTACTACATTAGACTACTACAACTTTGACTCAACTATTTTGTACTATTTCAGCCAACTTGAAATTTTAAGGCAGCAAGAAAACTTATGCTTTTAAGTTGAAGTACCTTAATCTTTTTGCCGTGTAGATAGTTAATGATAAATGCCATTATAGCTACATAAACATCCTTGAAGCATTGCTTACACACCATGACCGTCAGCTCTTTCTAATAGAAACGTCTCAAGCCCCTTTTGCTTCCTAACTGATCTTAGGAACATTTCCTGAAATCAACCTCCTCTGCCAGTCTAACGACAGCCCTGAAGGCACCATCAGATGAACAAATTCATTACATCTCAACAACCCCTGTTGGGGCCCTACACACCAGCCTCCCTGTTAACCAGCTTCCCCCCTTAGTTTAGCATGGCCATAGCATTCACAGAAAAATGATACACATTTTGTTTACAGGAGATTACTATTATCTGAAATATGATGCTTGTTGCCTCTTTCACACAGAGTACAGACACATAATACAGAGGAAATCATAGAGCACTTTTTTATTAGGGTGAAAAATGAAAAAAGGGCTGGACTCCTGCCCCGAGACATTTTGTGAGCATATTATTTTACAATGCTTTGATCAATTTGTCTGTCAAGCTAGCTGAGATGTGGGGGAGCTGGAAAAAAGCAATTTAGCTTGTGAGGTCCTCAATAGAAATGTACTACAGGAGCCTGTGTATGACATGTTGCATTAGAACCTGAGTAGCCTTTATTGCTTGATAATGTCGCAAGGCAATGCTGATATCAATCACTGTTTAACAGCCAGTGTGATGTGTTTTTATGAGAAAAAATAATAATGCATGAGGCATTTTTCAGAAAATAATTGATTTAATTCAGATATGAGGGATTTCTGCTTTTAACATCAACATAAAAATATTGCAGTGAAAAAACAGGCACAAAATGTGCCAGAAGCTAAAAACTGTTAAGAATAAGCTCTTTGCATATGCTCCTATAGAAAATTGTAATTAATATTACACGGATAAACAATAAACATTCTGTCTCATTTGCATATAGATATAAACAATATATTTGTGCATCTGAATTCCCAGCACACATCAGTCATGTGATCTGCCTAAAATCCTAAGTGGCTCAAACCAAAAAATATCATTATATTTCCCAGACCATAAATCCGCCTTTTTTCTCGGACACAAAGCCTTATAAATCTGTGTCTGATTTTTCACATTGCACATTGTTTTTAGTTAATGATTTTCATCTGTTTGTTGTTCCTGTGATAGCGGGGAAATGTACCATATGCTCCAGCAAAAGACAAATGATTAGCAAATGAAATTCTGGACAGCTGTCTGACTGAAAGCGTTTGGTTGATAGCATTCTGCTACCATAATTAGCTTAAGCTTTGGGTTAATTAACTTTCTACCTGGATATGCATAATAATAGCATTCTGCAGAAAGCCAAGGAGCTTCCAGTATATCAGCAGCAAAGGCAGGCTTTTTATTTTGTATTTCGGCAGCATATTTCAATTTCAAGAGGCGATTTAGCCCGGGAGCATCGTCAAATATTGTAGATTTTACTCCCCAAGCCAGATAATTCTGAAACAATAGGGGTGTATTATGTGGCAGAAATGCCATTTCTGAATGTAATTAAAGCGGATGAAAGCAATCACCGATTTTTAAACGCTTTTGTCTAGCATCAGGCCTACTTGTAAAAAAATACCCATCAAGAGGAGAAAAGAGGCAGGAGAACCCCCAAGTCCTTATATAAGAGGCCTTTGAGACTGAAGTGAAGTACAACAGTAATTAGTCTTTTGTATGAATTTGCTGGCCATGGTCATGATTAGTTAAGCATATGAGAGGACTGCACGACTGCATTGCACTTAAGGAGGAGGGTGTTAAAGTCTATTTATCACCAGTTATCCTCACAGCTTTCCATTATCACTGACAACACTGGATGGGGCCTGAGAACAACCTAATTGTTCTGAGGTGGAGTGTTTTTGTGTCGAACCCGTCACCCCAGTCACATTGGCATTCATAAGTAGACAGCCATTTTCCATCTATCTAGCCCTAATACCCAAGCTGTCACGAGAGCTCTTACACACTACCAATACTAGTGTGAAATATCTGAGGTGATGCATTTATCGTTTCCTCACACTCACGTTGTGTTGTGAATCAGTGTCCTGGTTCACGTTGAATAGCAGTATGGTAAATGTGTTTACGTGATGTGCTCACACACCAGGAATCACATCAACAACTTTAGGCCTTCTCTCGCTTTCCATTATTATCTCTTTTCCCCACATTTCTCTCTCTCTCTCAGACATAATTTGAATTAATTTGAATTTGATATTATTTTGATATATATAATATCACAGTTCTGTCCTACAGTAAGTAAACTGCTTACAATTGTAACTAAAGTGTACCAGTTGTAACCAAACTAAAGTAACTAAAGATATTGAATGCACTCAACAATAAAGCAGGGTGATACCTTTTGACGTAGTCCCTTTAGAAATGATATGAATTATTCATTGTGCGATGATATTCTGATGATTTTTGTTCTATTTTTTACTGTGGCCTTACAATTGTGTTTTGCATGTTGCGAAGTGTAGTACTCAGCTGCGTATTCATTAAGGTGCTGCTCCCACTGGCCCTTGGACCCATCTGTGCTCTATGTTTATGCCTCCGTCTCTCGGGACCGCCCCAATCAGGCTGCATGTGCCATTTCCTGTGTAAACCAACACCTGTGTAACACACTACCTGTAAACCGCCCCACGCACAGACACTGACAGTCACTCGTTCTCTCAGATGAAAATTTGCAAAACGTCGTGATTTCTTTCTAAAACGGAGCCACCGGGGTGACGACGGTTGTCGAGCGAGAGATGACGCCGCAGCCGAGAGCGGCCCCGGCACTTTTCCCTGCCGTCAACCCGGGGGAAGTTTTCAGCGTGAGGGCTGTGCCAGTTTGTTTTTCGAACTTGATTGGATTCTGTATCTGCAATATGCAGAAGTGTACAGTGTGTGACATACTAAGGCAATATGCAGAGAAATGATTCCGCTCCGACATCTTGGAGAGGAGTACGAGTCAATTATGCCCAAGTGTTGTTCTTGCTTATCTTCCTGCGGCACCAAACAAGGATTTAGTCAAGGATTTAGGGGTGAGGGGGCGGTGGTGGGGATCATGGTAAGCGGTTCACAACAAAACACTCAAAACTCCTGGGAGCGGGCACTGATTTAAAAATAAATTACAGAAGACGAAGCGCTAACACTCAAGGGTCCTCAGCAGTGCTGGCGTACACAGGTGAAGATTAGCCTCCTCGCTAATCAGAGGAACAAGGCAGTAATTTGCTCTGAACACAGACAGTAATTAGGACTTGGTGACACTAGACTCCCATAATGCCTTTGTGCTTGACGTGGTCAAATTTTGACAGAGGCTATCCATGCAGGGTCACTGTCCCCCCCAGTCTCTCGGCCCTCTTCAGTTGAGGCTCTAAAAGGTCCCTGCAGTTACAGCGGATCCCTAATGTACTTTATGCCTCCCTCACTGGCTCCTTACCATTCGGGTAATTGGAATCTCTTACTGTGGCACTTGAGAATAGAGGCTAAAAACGCTATTTGAAACTGCTCAGTAGTCTATTGTAGATAAACATTGCTGCGTCGAGGTGTGGATACACTACATAATGGAGTAAGAGTTAAGGCTGCGGTAATACACGCCTTCACCGACTCCTGTGGCCAGCCAGTTGGGAGAAGACCTAATTGTTGTGTGCTTTGTTGCCTACTCTGCAGTATTTTACCAGCACCTTTATGTATTGGACTGAGCGCCGTGGCCTCTTCGGTGGACATTCACTAATAAGACTTGGTGGATATCTAGAGAGAAGTTAATCTGGCCCCGGTTGTTTTCACTCTGAAGTATGGGAGCGCAGAACGGAATAGGAAACATTCCTTACAGCTTACCACTCCGAAAGCTCTTGACTTTAGTGCTGCAGTAGCTAGATAGGCATCTGAATGATCTTCAAATGGTTGAACGAGCTGCATGGAGCAAGTGGCTTACAATTGTATCACAGCCTTTGGCTCAGAGACCATCAGGATCTTGACATTCATAGAGACATGCTGTATTTCCCCCCCCTTTTTAGACAGTCATTTTAAGCTTTTTTCATGCTCTCTTGAGTCTTTGACGTCTCTGAGTTAAGTATCTGCGGCTATAAGGCTGAGGGAAATATTGGACTGGTCTTGGCCTTTTCTATTTCATCCTCTGACCCGCCATGTTACCCATGATCGGTGAAGGAGAACTCTGGCAGGCAGTGTCAAAAGTGACAGCCGATCGAGTCGGGATGAGCGCCATCACGCTTCACAGGATGGAGGCATGAGTTCTGAGTTTTTCCCCTTTTTGTGCACTATACCATTACACCCTTCGCCAGATTGCTATGATTCCATTCAATTAGATCTGGTGGTTAACCTGTTTCATTCTTATGTCTGCAGTTGATAGAAAAAGTCACACTGAAGAAGTGTGCAGCAAGAGACGCGGAATACGCCAAAGGAAATTGACAAAAATGAACGTCAGCCC
>CABFOP010057324.1:2282-13041 GCA_900683385.1 Anoplogaster cornuta
AAATCATTGTAAAGTTGTAATTTGATAACATTATACAAAAAAAAACGAATCGAGAAAAAATAAAACCGTAAAATCCGAAAATGGGAAAAAATAAAACGGAATTTGAGAAAAAATAAAACGGATTTTATGAGGCCCTATTTGGTGCATTAAAATATGTTCAGTAGGAGGAAAAATGTCTGCAGTGTGGCGATTTCTTTGATCTCAATGAAGTAAAGTGCCAGCTGTGCCAAGCTAAGTTGTCTGGCAGTGCTGAGAATGGAGAGGCAAAGCAGCTCCCTCAAACCAGCCAGCCAGTTAGAATAATATCAGAAGCGAGGCCATACTGTACTACTCTAAGTACTCTGTGCTCTTATCCATTCTGAAAAAATGGCATTGCTGCACCTTTAGATAACTTACAGTGTATATGGGTAAAATGCTAGTTACTAATGATAGATAATGATAATACTATTGTGCTTATATTCCAAGTTAGGAATATTTATAAAGGAAATACAGAACAAAGTGGTGTGCATCTCCAGTGACCCCTGGAACAGCAATCATACATAAAACACTGAGTGATTCTCCGGCACATGTTAGGCAGTACCTTGGTAACAGTGGGTTTTTCAGTCTGTGGGATCCTCAAGTTGACAGGCTCTCCAGAGGGGCTGACTGGACATGAGGTTGGAGGAGGGAGTCTGTACACATTTTGACCCTTACCATTGAGCATATCTGTAACCTAGCAATAGAAAGATATGGGAAAGGAATGGGAACATTGTCAGTTATGTCAAATTAGACCAACATTATGATAATGCATGTATTATTAAATTAATTATAACTGCCTGGGCTCTTGATACAAAGTCTCAAAGTATGTGAGAGTTTTGAGCTTGTGGAGGTATTCTGAAGCTGTTTGCATTGTTTGGTGACACCGGGACAGAAATGCATGCATTTTAAGTTAAGGTGGTTCATTTATGGACTTACAGCCCTAAAAAAGGCAAAGCTTAAAACATTTAAATGTGTATTCAGCATAATCGTTTCTACTTGTATGATCTCACCTCTTCCTCTGCCATGTTGTGAGGGGGGCTTGGGGAGGCAGCTCGTTCTCGAACCGAAGGGTTGTTTCTCATCCAGGCACGGCAGATGGGGTACAGGGGGGTACTGGTGCTGAACTGAGCAAGATCCACACTGCGATCAAACAACTTAATTATGTAGGCATCTGACAAAGAGAAGGTAAAAAGAGGGCAGAACAAAAAAAAGTAAGACAAGGGCAGGAAGACGTGTAGAGAGCACAGTAGACTAAAAATAACTGAGTGACAAATAGAAATAATCTACAGGTATCTGAATTCTCTCTGCATGATTTTCAAAGGAGGAATATTTCTGTCATGTGTACTTTGCTTATGCTGATTGCTCTCTGGTAAGCCATCGTCCATATCTTTTCGCTTCTTCCTCCGGTGCTGTGGGAACCGTGTTGACGGCCTAGAAAATCAATCACAAGGACAGACTTTGTGACATGTGCAGAAACCCTGAAAAGTCCCTATTCCTTGTAATTACTTGGATCTGTTAGTGTGTGTAAATATGAAACTTGTCAATGTCAAACTGCAAAATGCCATAACATCTTTCACAAAGTGGAATCAACAAAATGCTGTATGTGAGACCAGGACAAAGTGATTTAAATGGTTTTGTGTTACAGTCAGATCTGGTTGAAAACTACAGACACTTACCTTTTCCCAGCAGATGATGGAGACAAATCTCTAATGACAGCAAATGAAACAATGGTTATGTAAAATGTAAAATATTGAAACCTTTACAGTTTAGTTCATGTCTAACATTGAAAAACATGTATTTGATTACTTCACAGCACCATCTAGGGTGTGTCATATAAATCAAATTGTACAAATATGCTTGAAATCTAAAAGATCGATCCATACTTGTTTAAAGAGTCTGCTGCTATCTTTCCAGTATCGTCCTCATTCTGCTCCCTGCACAAAACACAGTCACATTAGCTTCGCTGGCAAGTAACAATGATGACCAGATGGCTTTCTACAAATTGAATACAGATTTCACTAACCTTTCACTCTCACTCTTCTCAACCAGAACCTGCAGTAAAGCATCTAATCGACTGCGTGCACCACTCCCCTCTGAATCTGAAGAATTACAAAGGTAGTGGTAAACGCAACTTCCAATGAGTAAATTGTAATGGTAAATATTAGGGGTGTGAATCTTTATGTCTTCTTTAAAGACATGGTCTACAATATGATACAAATAAGATACAGTAAACTTAACGATTCAATATGTTTCGGTTCGGTTCAGCACTGGTTTGATACAATTCGATTTAGCTCAGATTTGATGCAATTCAGTTTAATTTAAAGGTAGGATATGCAATTTTTTGAGAAGCATTTTGGTTATATTTGTTGAAATTGTCTTTATATCCCAACAGCAATCAATAAATCAAGTGGTCTGAAAAAAAAAAATCCAGTGTCTGTAGCGGTCGTAATACTGTAATAAGTCCGTCCATGAAATGATTGTATGGCCTACCTGCCTGTCGACTTACATTCCCAAACAACCAGGAAACCAGACTCCGAGTAGTAGACACTGGACCATGGTGTAACGGGGACCGTTATCATTTTTACACCGTCCCCCCGAGCAACAACGGGCAAGCGGACTTCTGTCCACCACATTTCCCACACCAGTCCACAATTTGTCCAGGTTCGGCAAGGAAATTCACCACTCTTTGTTCTTTGCTACTGAGGTAAACAGAAACGAAACCCATCTCCCAGAAGTAGAGACCGGACCACGCCACGACAGGGACCTCTATCGGGAAAAAACACCGTAACCGGGCTACAACGGGCAAGCGGACTTCTGGACACCACATTTCCCACACCAGTCCACCATTCGGCCTGGTACGGCGCTGAAATTTGCCATTCTTCACTAACTGCTACTGAGGTAAGAAATACTTTGAAGAAATCGCATACCCTACCTTTAAAAGATATTGGAAGTTTTGACTGGCTGCAAATAACCCTCCAAACAATAAATGTTTTATTTAAAAGGGTATTACACTCTTGTGTAACGTTAAATACTAACAGACCTTTTGTTTGTGTAGAACGGTTACCATCCACAGGGCTATAAAAAAAAAGCTACTGAAAATGCTTTTCTACTGCCCTGTCACGATAGCAACGACAAAAACGAAAATGCATGAAATAGATAACGTTGGGTGAGCTGACCCAACTTTGGTTAACATTAGGGGATTATATGAGGGGCAGTCTCACCTGGTCTTTCGGTCTTGATCTTGACGTGGTGCATGATCTCTTCTATTTAGCAACTCCTCTGAGGTTACACTGAGGTTATTATAATCATGTGAAAGTTAAAGTATTGATGACCAAACCCCACAGTTCGTTGTGAGTTAGCTTGATGACAGAGATACTAACGCTACGACTAAGTTACTACCACTGCTCCACTAAACTAGCTTAAGAATGTTTGGTGGCTAATGTTAGCTAGCTTCATTAGTTAGCTACGGTTTTTAGCTTTAATCTAGATACCGTTAGCTCGTAAACGCAGCGTAATCTGTGCTAATTATCGCGTGTTGCGATTGGTTGGCTACAGTTACCTCTGACGACTTCCATACATTTATTACCAAAATGGAATCGCTGTTTTACAATTCTATAAGACTTTGTCCTTGCTAGCCAAGCTTTACCATGCTAAGTTGGCTTTGTTTTGACAAGCACTCTTTTGCAGACTTTCCTCTTCCGCGCGCTGTCGATATCCTACTTACTGATTGGTGCAAATGGAGCAACGTTCCTCTACATAATTGGGTAAAAATGATGTCCTTCATATGAAACTCCGTTCTTATTGGCTATATTTGTTGTAGGGAAATAACGTCCATCGTAAACACAGGGATAGTTTTATGGTGGCATTGGTAACGTTATCTGTGAAAGAAAGCAAATGTAATTTTATTTTTAGACAGGTTTGACTTGTAGGATACACAGGTTTTCAAATATCCTAACAACCTTGCAATATCTGAAGTTGCTATGGTAACTTTGTTTTGGGGGCACGCCAAGTCAACCCGGAAGGCGGGTGGATAATGTGGTCTCAAACTGCATGTGTGTCAGTCCAGTTCAATTCATCCCGCTGTCTAATATCTCGTGAATTTGTCCCACATGCTATTATGAATCATCTGTAACATCCTGAAGTTGTGATGAAATCCAGGTAAGAATGAAATAGTGGTAAATGATATTCTCAATAGAAGTCACTGTAGATAACAATAGTGTTGTTTTTGCAGTGGTAAATGATATTCTCAATAGAAGTCACTGTAGATAATAGTAGTGTTGTTTTTGCAGTGGCGCTGTATTCACAAGGCAGAATCCCTTCCCACCATCCTCTCCATTGGGAAAGACATATTACCACCCTTCTCGCATCCAGATCCTGTCAAAGAAAAAGAGAGAAACGGTATGTTTAAAAATGAAATTGAAATGAAATCCCCATATGTATACATGCAGGACCCATTTCATTCCGAATTATATGTTTCTGTCCTAATCCTAAAAAAAAATTCTCAAACATTTCTACAGACAGCACTGAGTCCTGTGCATCCAAACCAGCGAGTCAGTCCATCATTGCAGAAACGCTCTCTGAGCCCAGAGGACTACCAGCACCTTCTTGGGAAACCTGACCACCTTGTTACCTGCCTCCATCCCCACACGGATGTCCAGCCCAGTTTTTCAGAGTCGTGGCCCTCCACTGACCGTGGATCTTCTCCAGCCAACACTACTGCCTCTTCTGACATGGAGAGACCCAAACAGTCTGAACCAGCAGGAAAATCCATAGTCTCCTCTGATCAAAGAGACCAACAGGATTCAGTTCTAGCAAAGTACTCTTCAGTTTTTGTGGCAATACAACATACCTTAAATATTCAGTCAATGTGCTATATATGTTCAGAGTTCTTATGCGATAGGTAATTATGTAATATATGGCAGTATACACTTACTCTTTTTTTAATCAAAATTGCTTTAAGTTAGTTTGTAAGTATTTTTTTTAATTTTTGGGGTCAAAATCATGTAGCAGTGCCAATGCCATGTATCTAAAGTAACAGAACTGTAAAATATTTTTTTGTAATAAAAACTTGCACATGATAGAATGTAGAACTAATTCTTATGATAAATGAATGTAGGCTGTAGGTAATGATATTGGTTGGTTGGTATTTTACCGCTGGAATGATGCTCAATGTAACAAGCGGTGATCACTGCTCTCCCAGGTACATAGAACGGTTTCGCCATGGTCAACCACAAAGTCGGGAAGAGCGCCAGCAACTGCCTTTCTGGTGGATGTCACCCTCACCTTTACCCTCCAGTTCTACACCAACTGAAGCCACAGACAAAGGTGTGTTCTCACTGGTTGAGAGAGGATACTGTTACCAACCCAGCTTGATAATGTTTCTCCTTGGGTTCTCTTCTAAACAGATGTTATCCTACCTCTGAAAGATGACCATGAGCCTGTCATCCTCAGTCCAGTTGGACAGCATCGACATGGCAGCACCCCTTCTCCAAGCAGAGGATCTTTTAGTGTCAGTGCATTTGTGAGTTAAAGTGTCATTCTCCACTGAACAGAGACGATAGGCCTTTTGTTTGTAGCATACAGGAAACAATACAATTAAGATTGAACTACAAAAGCACATTTCTTCCATATAGAGGGAAAAGGAGAAAACTTACCAGTTGCCAATATTCCATCTTGTTTTTTTTATTGTTTGCTTATACTGTTAGGATTGATTGTTTGGTTTACACACTGGTATATGCCAAGTTTGTGTGAGTTCCCTGGAACCAGAATGTTTGCAGAGTAATATTATGAAGAAGAGACATTATTATTCAGACTTAGTGTGCTTATAAACATTTCCATTGCACCACAGCACCAAATGTCCAGCTGTGATCCTCTGTTTATTTCATTGCTTGAGAAACCATTGTTTATCCAACTGTGTTATGCCGATATATTTATGGCTCCTTCAGCCTGCTTATGTCAAATATATCATAATACATCAGCGTATTAAAAAATTGCAGCACATTGTTAGTAACATGTGGTCAGGATTGACAAGTTGTCTAATTTAGCAATGTTATGTTATGTAATATATATGTTATGTTTATGGGTTGGAACATTTATTTAGGGTTCTGTCTGTCCTCTCCTGGTGACCCTCAGGTTTTGTCAGACACCTCCCTTGATGACACTGAGATACTGCAGCTACAGGAGCGGGCCAGCAGACTTTTGCAGAAAAGGTAGGAAGACGAATGTGTCACACTAATGATATAGTATATACTATATATTAAAGTTCTTCAGTTGCATGTAACCTGTTCTCTCTATATCAGTGATGGTTCTATCCCCATCAGTTCAGAGGGCCTGGGCTGCTCAGATTTCTCCTCTCCAGTCAGTATTGATGAGCCAGTGCGAAGACCTTTGCTTCCCAGTCTAATGGAATCATCTACTGGTAAGCAAAGAGTGGAATACAGTTCTTCTATGTTCTTCATGTTTTCTTTTATTCCTTCTCTTCTACTTGATATTTGAAACTGTACTAACATGACAGTCTTGTTTAAGCTGCAGTGAATGCCGGCTCCGCTTCACGCCATGCTGGCCCCTCCCAAGAATCCTCTGTGACTCCTTCCCTGGTGCCCCACACACGCCCAGGAGATGACATCCTCTTCCAGTGGCGCTTGAGGAGGAAGATGGAGCAGGCCAGGGAGCAATACTCCAGTCATCACCGTTCCGCTTTCAGCTGGCAGGACCCCGGTCTTCACCAGCCCCCAGTCACTGGACAGGCTCACAAGGTAGAACTCATTTGTGGACCATTTAAATTCTATACGCAGGTGAATGTTCAGTTATTCAAGACGTATTTAACTTTTCATTTACTTTCCCCGTGCAGCATCTTGAGCTACAGCAGAATATTCAACCTCCTGAAACTTCACAAAGAGTTACCCCCACATTCATCACTGCTCCCCAACCAAAAGCCAAAGAAGCCCATGGGCCGCATCCAGGCCGCTCCACTTCCCCTCCTTTTCCTGTCTCTAAACTCCAGGCTGACACTGACGTTCATGTGCCTGCTCGCATGCATCTCCTTTGTGATGCCTTGCCCTGCCCCACCCGGTCATCCCCTCCAAGCTCACGACAGAGGAGCTCACGGCGATCGGATGGGTTTCGGACCAAGGTGGCCGCTAAAAAAGCCCAGCAAGTCCCGGAAAACTCGACAGACAGCTGCACCGAAGAGCCCATTAGTAAGCATATGTCATCTCCACCGCCCGAGTCGTCTGGAACTACAGAGGAAGAGTGGCCTTCTTACCACAGAAGAGCTGAGCGGAAGAACAAGCAGAAAGGACAAACCAAGGAGTCCGAGAAGAATGAGAAGAGGACGGCGATGTCCAGCAGGAAGCAGAAGAAATCCTCTAGGTGCAATGTAGTGACATGCATACACACACACACACGTTGTTAAGTCTATACTTGTTTTTGTGCAGACATCATATTGAAGATGGTGACCATACTGATGTGGCCAGGTATACAAACGGGTGCTTTTCGTGTTACAGCAGAGGTCCCAAAAAGGTCAAATCATGGCCGGAGGAGCCGTCCAGCAGGACTGGGGGCCAGCTGGAGAGATGCCAGGGCTTATCCACTGAAAGCTGTACTGGGAATCGCGCACCACCGCCTTCTCCAATCCACAGTGCCTTAGGACAGGTCAGCACACGTGCAAACTTCAATGTCTGTTCCAGTTTACAGGTGAATTTGTCTCGTGCCTGGTTCGTGCTTTCTGTGTGGGTTGACATGTGCGAGCTCTGTGTGAACACCGAGAGGCTGTCTGCGACTCTGCGTACCTCGACCTCACCATTACTAAAGTGGCGTTGTAGGAAGATTCGGCCCAAATCCACCAACAAGAAAAAAAAAAAACTGCAAGTAGTTCCAGTTCCTCTTAGTCCGAACCTTGATGGTGGCGTGTCTACGCAACGTGCTCCACTGCGCTTGTTTCCATGTGAAGCATAAACCAGGCTTCAGGGTTGAACATTTTGAACTGCGCATGTGCCAGCCGGAGTCCATTATACATGTAGGCGTGGCTCATGCAGCGGAGGCATATGAGGTGTTGCTTTGTCCCTGGCTTGCTACCTAAATGGGGAGTGTCTTCTGGCTGTGTTACCGTAGCATGAACAGAAGTGAGGTTGTATAGTTTTGACTACTGATATGGAGACAGGGGTAAATGCAAGTGGAGATGGTGCTAAAGTAGTTACTTTAGTAGTTAATATTCATTATAAGACAGGAGTTCCAATTTATCCATGCAGATGTTAATTTTCCCATCTGTTCAAACCAGCTCTATACTCAAGACTGCTGCACTGTTTGGACATGATGTGTTGTTCTTGCAATGAATCTTGGGGCTTCCCATTTGTTCTTGTTAGCTATGTCACCATCCGATGCATCCTTGTATGGCAAGTAAACCTCTGGGATCTTTATATGTCCTCCGTGTTCTTTTTGAAGAATGTATCATGCAAGCACAGAGCTCAAAGTGAAAGGATTGTTCCCTGTGCTTGCAAGTTTGTTCTATCCAGGACAACTTGGAGAGAACGTTCTCCACAAGCATCAACTTACTATTGTTGCATTAGATGATTAACTCTGTGTTTCCCACCCTGAGTATGATGTAAATCAAATGTGGCCACCATGTGAAAAGGCACCCCAGAGCCAGAATGTCCTAGCCACCACTCGGAACTCCTAGTAATGTTCGATGACATGCCTATATTATTACTACCGACCTGCTGTATGGTAGTTTTAAGTTGCATAAACAAATAGGGTGTTTTCATTGTACCTTGGCAGGTAGTTTCAGAGGTATTGTTCCCTACGTTGGATTCATCCCCTGCACAAAGGACCCCTGTCTTGTCGGACTCTCCTCCATACACTCCTTCTGCACCTCCGCAGTCCCCTGTTCCTTCAGGAAATGCAGAGAATACTATGGAGGTCATTTCCCAGCTGCTGCGAGAGGCTGAAGGTGAGGACACAGCAGCAAAGAGCACTGACCTTTACCCTGTAGTTAATTGTGGAGAATATTCTCTGCGCCGTAGATACGGTACATTCCCAAGCCCTTTAGGTCAAACCTGCAGAACTTTATAGACTTTTACTGTGCAAGCCGTTGGTATAGGGAACCAGTCAAATGTATGATCCATACAAGCTTGACCAGATATACCTACATATTGCATTTCTCCACTCTTTTCTTCCCACATTACATGTTTTTGTGTTCAGATTCAGATGAAAAGGAGTTTGAAGATGACCCTTTGCTGCAAATCCTTCGCAGACAGAGAAAATGGGTGAAGGAGCAAATTGGGTAAAGTTGTAACCTATGGATGAAAATACATTGCTCTTGCTTGTTGTCTTTTAAAGTAAACATTATTTGTTAAACATAACAGGCACACAGCTTTTATATAAAATGTTAGTGTTGCTTCTAGAAGGTTGTCATTTTTAACTCATTATAGCACTTATAAGACTTAAAAGCTAAATATAGCGTTTAAAAGTCTCTACAAAACAATTTGTCCTTTTCCTTTCAGTGAAGTGGACTCCATGTTGGATGAATTCCAGGAAGAGTAACTGGTTGCTTGAAACTTGGCGACAAGACACAGTCAGCAGTAGCATTTTGTTTTAATTTTATACAGAAATAAACATTTTATACTTTACATAAGCATTTTATACTTTAGCTAGAAGCAATATTCCCACATTAAAGAGTTTGGAAATATGCCTGTGTGCATCCTAAATCAAAAATCACATTACATTGCATTTTACATATTGAACAAAATGAAACATTCTGAATCATGAACACAGAATATTTACAATGACTGGTTCTTTAGAAACATTAAGATTGACGAGTAACTGCAGTAGAGTATATACAAACCTAAGAGCAGGGAATATAACAACAGCGCCAGGAACATAACAAATGTGTGTTTTGGCACATGGTGTGTCTGTGATAGGTGGAGCCTAAAGTAGTGTTTCTATTTGTGCCTGTACCTTAATATCAGTTGCTGTTTTCACACGTGGTCAACATCAGCTGCTGTTTTCACACGTAAAGATGGCAGAGGGTTGTGTGTACAGTATGTGGCGGTTATTAATGCGTCAGGGACCCGGAGTTCTTGGTCTGCAACATGGGTGCGGATATGATGAGGATGCCATCTGGAGAGACTGCTGACGCCAAAGCCATGGTGTCCACTCCCTCGGGGATTCGGTATCGGCGGTTAAACTGACGTGTTATCAAGCCTGGACCGTTCTAACAAACGGCATGGAGCACAGAGGAACTCGTGTTTACAGCCATTCTGATGGAGTGAGCCAGTCAATACATCACGTTACTAACCGTATACTAACCTTTTTTTCTTCATGCTTTCCTTGCACTTCCACAAAGTCTCCTGACACCTTGACCATCAGGTCTTCTGGGTTGAAGTGTTTAACATCAACGTGAACTGTAAATCCACTGTGGTCACAATGCACCTGTCAACGTCAAGCAAATAACGACAGCATTATTATATATAACAGTGTAAACACAACAAAGGCTATTGGCAGACATGCACTCAGTCTGATGTCTTTCAAATGTATTACTTCACAAAAAAAATGGTTGCATATACTCAACCTATTCAACAGGCTACCATAATGAATTGTAAGTTTGTTTTTCCTTGTAACAAAATGAAGCCAAAATAAAGGAAATGTTTGCCCTTTTTTTTTTTTTTTTTTTAAAACTTTTACCAATTTTCAAAAAATAAAAAAAATTTTAAAAACCCATTTTTCTTACAGGAAACACACTTTT
>CABFOP010057325.1:4673-16025 GCA_900683385.1 Anoplogaster cornuta
AATAATAATATTATTATTATTATTTATTCCTGCATACTTGTTGAATTTAATAAAGATTAAGGTTAAGGGCTTCCCATAGACAACCAGTGTAGCATTAATCAATTATACATAAAATATGTAAGCTAATAAACTGCATCATATCCATTTGCCTGGTGAATTTATTTTTGTTGGTTGAAATGATTCAATAGAAAGGAATTATAGTATATTATATATTCTAATATTTTCCAGAGCTTGTTGTCACCAGTTCAGTCCAGATATATTGTACAAACAGCTTATTATTACTCTGTCTTTCAATTTAAGGAAAGAGTTTCAGAGAGGAGCAGTGTGAGAAGTACAACAGCCCCAACTACCTGGACTTCAATGGGAACATGAAACAGTGGATACCAAAATACGCCGGGGTTTCTCCCAGAGACCGATGTAAGCTGTTCTGCAGGGCCAGGGGCAGCAGTGAATTCAAGGTGTTCGAAGCCAAGGTATATCCATTCAACATCACACCTTGTGCATAAACGTTTTAGCCAACACATTCATCAAACTAAGGTTATGTTCACACCGCAGCTGAAAGTGTACCAATTCCCCCTCACATGTGACACAGATGTGATGTTTTCTAATCGGTGTGAACAGAAAAAAGCAGCACAGAGTCAATTTTTTTCCAGTGCTGATTCAGACCAAATGACAATTAAATCTTACTCCATTCATCTGACATAGCTAATCATTTTCATTTTAATAATTTTGCCATAAAATTGGCTGAGCCATCATGGTGGAAAACAAGACACAACTGTGGAATGAAAGGCAAATAACGTCTTGATTGGTATTTCAATCAACTCAATTCTCTCAAAATCACGTGTTGGAAATAGGCAGGAGAAGTGTCGGTACAAAAACAGCTATGACATCTTTTGGTATTGTTACTCTGCACATGTGTGTCTTTTCGAGACACACACGAACAGTCATCTAAACAAAATCACATATGAGCAGCAATTTGGATGTGTGCATGAAGGTCTGTGGTGTGAACGTAGCCTGAGGTGGGGTTTACACGACAACGGTCCCTGCATAAAACGGCAAACTTTGGTTGCGGTTTGGCCTGTCGTTCACATGACAACAGTGTTTTGGGGGCCTGAAACGGTTACAGAGTGGAATCTTTTTAAAACAACTCGCAATACACAATTCTTGTGAAAACTGACGACACGGCCCCACTTTGCACATGGCTATTACGTTTCCAGCATGCGCAAATAGAAGAAGAACAACAACAATGGCGGTAGACAGACAAAAAGATCAGATCCAGACAAAAAGATCTGTTTTCGAGCTTGCTTTCGCCATCATCTTCTTGTTTGTTTGTATCATTAAAATTTTTGTTCTCACCGCGCTGTAGAAGAAAGTATTTGTACGCTGGTGCGTGGTGTTATTCTGTGGTGTTGAGTTGAAAAGGGTACTGGGTGAGTACTGCCACCTACTGGCCTGGCATGCATACTGCAGCGTTTTACATAGTTTTTGTGGATCCGTGTGCACGAGGATCGTTACCACAACGTTGTCGTATGAACGCGGATAACTTTTTAAAACGCAAAGGAAAAACTTTTCCGTTTAAAAAAAAACGTTGTCGTGTAAACATAGCCTGAGTCAGTGGTTCCCAACCCAGTCCTCAAGTGTGGCATACCTTGGCATACCTGAACCAATTAGAGGGCTTCACATTTTCATGATACCTTAATTGGTTCAGGTGCCTGAGTAGAGCTGGAACTACTTGAGCAAACTAGCTTCTATCTACAGAATAAATTTCAGACCAAATTTCCTTCGGGATGATAATAATAAAGTTGATGTTGATAAAGGTGAATCTGTTTATTGCTCTATATCTGCAGTGGAAGAGCCAACAGCAGTTTGTTCATGTGTTCGTGCAGGTGACTGACGGAACGACCTGTGGCCCTGACACCACATCGGTGTGCGTCCAAGGCCAGTGTGTGAAGGCAGGCTGCGACCAGGTGATTGGCTCTAACAAGAGGGTGGATAAGTGTGGTGTGTGCGGAGGAAATGGGCTCAGCTGCAGGAAGATCACAGGTTCCTACAACAAAGCCACGTAAGTAGTCTGAAAAGAGACAAATTTGAACTTCAAAACCCAGAAATCCTGTAACATGATGTCAGTAAACTGCACACAGCACACTCATGGTTACCCACTGGGCCGGTCTTTATACCAAAGATACCAAAGGGATGAGAGAGGCAAAAGATGTTGAAGATTACAGCTTCAGATTACTGATTTCCCACCAGTGACCATACCAATGCCAGAATTGTATCTGCAACATCTTATTTAGTGGGGATGGGACGCTCTTCTTCTTGCCTAGTGCAGCATTCCTAGATTGCCAACATTACAAGGAACCAGCATTAAGGAGTGCAATGTCACAGTGGCCTGACTCTAGATGCATCAAATATTACCCTAGAATGATCATGTATGATAGAGAAGTGCAAGGTGAATAAATAAGAGCCAGGGAGAAACAAGACAGGAGCATGATCAGGTGAAATTAGAGGAGGATGATAGGGCGTGCACATGATCTAAACCCAGCTCTTTCTTTTCTCTACCAGTTATGGATACAGTGACATTGTCACTATTCCTGTCGGTGCGACTAACATTGACATCAAGCAGCGGAGCCACCGAGGAATCAAGCATGACGGAAACTACCTGGCTATAAAGAGAGAGATTGGTGGTTACATCCTGAACGGTAACTTCTCCGTGTCCACGGTAGAACAGGACATCCCGGTGCTGGGTGCCGTGCTGAAGTACAGCGGCTCCTCGACCACGTTGGAGAGGATCCAGAGCTTCAGGCAGCTTAAAGAGGCCATCACCATCCAACTCCTGGCTACCGCGGGGGACTCTAACCCTCCCAAAGTCAAGTATACTTTCTTCATCCCTAGAGATGTGATCTTCAACAAATCCAAGGAGAGGAAGGGGTCGTCGCTGTCTCTGCATATGATCCATCCATTTGGCGTGCCTGATTGGGTGCTGGGCGAGTGGTCCGAGTGCTCCAAGAGCTGTGGGTCCGGGTGGTCCAGGAGGAATGTGGAGTGTCGGGACAACGCCGGCTTCCTCTCCAGCCAGTGTGATAAAGACCTGAAGCCCGTCGACATCAGGCCTTGCGGTGACCTGCCCTGCCCCATATGGCAGGTGGGGCCTTGGTCTGCCTGCTCACGAACTTGTGGCCAGGGGGAGCGCCACCGCAACGTCTTCTGTATAGACTACACCGGGAAGACGGTGGAGTCTGAGAAGTGCGACCCCAACAAGACCCCCGAGCCAGTCTCCGGAGAATGTCTCAACCAAGAATGCTCATGAAGCACGTGGGCGCAGAGGACCTTCTGAAAGCAGCGGACTTTTAACAAATCCCCTTTTTGTGCCTCGCAGATTGGAGAAGAGTGACTGCACTTGCCAACAGGTCACATCAAGTTACACGAAGGGAATTTGCCTGAATATTGCTCTGTCATCTTTTGTTGACAATTGACAACCACTATTGAAATTTGAAACAATGGAAATCTACCTCAGGATGTACATGTCATATGTGTAGGTACTAGATGAAGGTACTGTAGGTGTGATTTCTCAAGAAAGGGAATTTTTTCTAGTCCCACTCTAAATGGAGAATAACTTTTTGAATGAAGTTTGCGATTGGCCACTGGTATCTATCTACAGTAGGCCTACATGTTTTGTCTCAGTCTTTCTAAGTTAGCTGTCATTTAAAGTGGGGCTAGCACTATTGCATGAAACCTGCTGTCAAACACCAGCACAGTGTACATATACCTCCAATTCTCCTCCACAGAACTCAACCCCCTATAAAGCTTTGAATAGAGCCATTTACCTAAGTTATTAAGCTAGGTACATAAGATGGATGGGATGCATTGGGGTTTAAAGACTCTAGGAAATGCCCTCCTGTTCGATAGCTTCTCTTTTCTACACATTTAAGTACTTAAATGTGATTTGTGTTAAATGATCGTTTTTTTTATCCTAGCATTGTTTAACTATCAGGGGAGTGATTAAGGATTTGTGCCATAGATAGATTGATAGATGATAGCTAAAACCTTCATTGAACAGTCAGTCTGAACAGATAATTTCAATGACAAATTAGATGTGTAGAATTGAAAAAAAGAAGATGTAATTTGAGTTTACACACATTGTGTAAATGTTTTAGCCTAGATAATGACTAGTCAGAACCCTAACCAAGACAAACTCGTGACACAGAGCACTTTTCTTCTGTTCTGTAGTTTTATTTTAGCCTTTTCCGAGGTGCATTCTAATGCAAGTGAGAGTAACAGTGGTACAAACATTTTGCAACACAACCAATGTTATTACTAAGTTATAATGATAAGCATACTATCTATCCGTGTGTATGGAGTATAATTAATTTTATTCATTTTCAGACTTTTTTTGTTAATGCATCATATGCAAACGCTCACAATTGTTTTCAGATACTTGTATGTATATTTGATTCTTCATTCCAGTTGTTAATTTACAGTATGTCATAAAACAAAAGAGATGAAGCATTAGGCCTATATCCCTTCAGTGAAGGACCATACTATTTTATTATTACAGCTTCCTTTTTAAGCTATTTATTTTTGTATAGTTTTTACCTTGGACATGTAATTAACATTTCAGATGCTGCTGTCTTTGAGATTTTTATGTCTATACGTTTTTTTTCAAATAAACACATTTATGTCAATACTTTTACTGCTCCTTGTCTTGTCCTGGGCTGACACCAGTTTATCTTCATGGTGCATCAAGACCAGCATTTCTTCCAGGAGGAAACACATTTAAATATCTGTTTTTGTAAGTCAAAGCAAGTGGTCACTGAATGATCTGCATTAAACTTAATTTAGAAATGCAGTTTGGCTTCAGTTACGGTTTGACTAGAAGGCTGACACAGATTTGGATTTTTTATTTATTTATTGAAGCTGACAAGTTTAATTATTTATTGCTGGCATTCAGTACCTGCATTAGAACAATACAGCATTTTCCCCTAGAATTGTATTCTTGTCAGCGTGGAAAAGCCTCTGAAACAGTATACAAACCATCATGGGACACTAAAACTCTCCATTGAAAGTCAGACTAATCACATTCTTTTAGGCAGGTGACTTTTAGATTGAGTAAAATCCTCCCACACCACACTTGAATGATTTATCTGATTAGACATCTGATATAAGTGGTCAAAGAGGAAACTCCATCAGCTGTTTTTATACATAGATCTGTCTTTTCAGAATTGACTGTTAAGCCAAGCAGGCTTATTTCAAAATCATAATAGGATTGAAAATGCCAATAGGCCTACAATATTATGCATAGTTAAATATTTGAAAAATAAATTGAGATAAGATGAAACTTTAACAGTTCCTGTGAGGAAATTGGGAATGTTTCAACTGCAAATAGTAATGATACAATGTGAAAAAAAAATGAAAATGAACAATGAGGTACATACTATGAGGATGAGCAAAATAACAGTAGCATACTTAGGCAAACACAAATCAAATAAAAAATATACACAATATACAAACATATGAAACGTGCAGTTTGAGATAAACTTGAAAAAAGTAACATTAAAATGATGTGAAGACATGTTTAAAACAAGTCAGTGACTTTACAGCACGTATAGATGTGCTGAATGTGTGTTCATATGAAGAGGACTACAGTATGTACACAAATATGCCCGGTTAAAGGTGGGCTGATGTGTGACTTCCTGCTTCTTACAGTACTGTACAGTGAGATGCGCGTTGCATTGTGGGACACAAATAAAGCGCATAAAGGACAACGGGGAGCACAAAGGAATGAAAACAGCATCTTGAAAACTTTTAATACCAACTTGTTGTGATGTTAATACGTCGGAGTGTTGATTAAAATCTAGATTTTCGTGGTTGGCAGGCTGACAAATGCGTCAGAAGCGAAGGGAATGTGAGTGAGCGGAGTGGAGGCAGGAGCTCCGCTGTCTCTCCGACTAGCGCTGCTTTTGGTCAGCTGAGCTGTTTGCATCCAGAGGCCCGACCGTCACCACATCCCTGATCCAGAAGGTAAACTCCTCCGGCACAGTCACATAACGGTAATGGTATTTACGTTTTAACCAGGCCTGGTTGTTGTCCGAGGATTAACTGAGGCCAAGGGACCAACTGCTACAGCCAAGCATTGTGTCAGCTAGCGCTAGCTTGGTAGCTAACGCTAGTTAGCGAACTATGTTAGTAGCTGCGTCGATGTAGCTGAGTTACTCCGGGGTAACACCGGAAAGTAAGCGGGTCTGCCTTCACAATAAACGCAAATAAATGGTCGCGTATGTGTGTATCGGGGGTCGCTGGTCGCTTTCTAGACTTTTTGTGCCAATATTGCATTTGATCATTCACAGTAGAGAGAGAGAGATAAAAATTGGAGGGGTTAAAATGTGACACATTCGCCAGATTCGACTCCAAGACGTCTTGGTTACATGACACAGAGCTTCAAGTGGCTAAATTACTTATGTTATTAGTGATTCAACATTGATTGAGATATTAGTTTGGGACACAAAACTGGACTATTTTTCATTTCAACAGCATGCCACGGGTTGATTGGTATGGGGGAGACCAAAGAACTGGTTGGAAATTTCCATTTTTATGGTAAATGATTTTGAATTACAGTACTCTTAAATGTTGCACGGACAGTACATAAAAAGAGTTACATTGCTATGAATAAATATGCAGTGAAAGATATGTTGGGGGAAACAATTTTGATTTCATTGACTACAGATTCCTCCATGAACGTATTCTTTAACCTCTACTATGTGTTACTCAAAACACTTTCATTACTGTGGATTTTATTTTGAAATCTGGGACCGGAGTTCCTGTTTGTGTCTGCTGGCTGGCTTGACACTAGTAACGATGGCTTGCTAAACCATGTTTTGTTGTTGCAGACATGTCTTTTGTCCAGCAGCGTGTTAGCTAGTTGCATAGCCCTGCATACCAGTGTTTTTCATGCAGCCGTTGTGCTTTTTGTGTGCAATTTGACTGACAGGCTGTCGACGGCGTGTTGTCACTTTCTGGTACAACAGAGTAAAAGTACGAGGTTGTACGCTCCGCCCGCCCCCTACCCCATCAGTCAGCACCATGGACATTACATGTTTGTAACGTAGCTTGGTAGCTGTTCACTTATAAGTTGTTGTTGTTGTTGTTGTGACTCCTGCCAAAACTCTTTACGATCAAACCACAAGAACGTGTCGTGAAAGATTCAAGGGTGTTTATACAGTGAGGTTAGGAGGAAAGTAAGTCTACCAGTAATGTATTTTTATTTCAGTGTATGCAGTCCTTGTGATGATCCAGCAAGACTCACAATTATTATGAATCTAATCTGGAGGAAATTATAGAACTAACTAAAATATATTATAATCAAGTATGATAATCGTCATGGCTGTAAAACCTAATCTGGCCCCCATCAAGATTTAGCTGTTTGTTTTCATGCAGTGTTATTCCCTGAAGTTCTTGCACTCAAGCACATTTATGTTAGTCAAAAAACAGGCCGTTATATGTGCAACATTTAAAATATTAAATTGGCAGAAACATTTATCTTAAAAAAAAAACTGTCTTAAAGAAGACATTTTAGCCTTAACCAAACACCACAGTGGAATCAAAGCTCCCTTCTATTAGTCTTATTTAGTGGGGCAAGTTAAGAACTCTCCTGTTGCACCTCCTCAGCACAGGCCTATAATTCTCATTGCCTTTATGGGCCAACATAGCCCGAGAGTATTTTCCCTTGGTCTCTTTGTGAAGGGGAGCAAGCTCTCCCTGCGAGAGCCCCTTCACATGAGCTTTTGTTTGATGGAAAATCTCATGCCTCAGAGAATCCACATGTCTCACAGACAGCTGCTCAGCATCCTGTAGTGCACTGGCCTCCACATGGGTCTGGCTCGCATCGCTGCGCATCTGCTTTGATTGTTGTTACGTAACTTGGCATTTTGTCTTCCGTGCTGTCTACCCTGCTTTCACCCCCTCTTACCTCCCCTTCCCCTCTGACAACACCCTAATGTCTCTGTTTATACCTATACCCACTGCCTTTTCTCCTCTCCTTCCTTATACAGTCACCTTTTGATTTAATCCATTGCTTACCATTTATCCAACTTTTCCTGCGCTTGTCCACTCTGTAAGAGAGATTGATATTTTGCAAAGTGATCTTTGACGTTTTGTTTTTTTGTTACTAATGCAGCAGCCCAGTGAGGGTCCCCAGTGACATCTTTTACTTCGCACCTGATTCTGTAACTTCTAGGTCTGGATTTTGTTTAGTTAGGTCATTATTATGATAAAGAACCACATTACTTTAAATAGACATTAATGATGTAGTACTTAAAATAATAACAAAGCATATCAAAAATATGTTTGTCAGAAATTGAACTAGTTGGTTTGACTCCTAAGATATAATTTGAGGCATTCACCAATGATTTAACTTTTGAAAACAAAAGTGAAATTTTTTGTTTGTTTTTCTGTTTGCAGGAAGGCGTAATTCCCAATCAAAGGCAGAATCACTGACTCTGACATGGGGGTCAAAACCTTCACCCACAGTTCAACTTCCCACAGCCAGGAGATGCTGGAGAAGCTCAATGCACTACGCAATGAGGGTCACCTGTGCGATATCACCATCCGTGTCCAGGACAAACTCTTCCTGGCCCACAAGGTGGTCCTGGCCTGCTGCAGTGATTTCTTCCGCTCTAAGCTTGTCGGCCGGCCAGAGGAGGAGGACAAGTTTGTGTTGGACCTTCATCATGTGACGGTTAGTGGCTTCACCCCTCTCTTGGAATATGCCTACACCTCAACCCTCTCCATCAGCACAGAGAACATCATCGATGTCCTGGCAGCTGCAAGTTACATGCAAATGTTCGCTGTGGCTAGTACGTGTTCAGAATTCATGAAATCCAGTATTCTGTGGAGTCCAGGCAGCAACAACAACAACAACATGACAGGAGATAAACCACATGAATCTGCTCCAGAGAGTGCCTCATCAAACTGTGCCCTGACTCCATTGGATGGCAGCTTGTCACCTGTGTCATCTGACTGCAGTGTGATGGAGAGGAATGTTCCCGTATGCCGCGAATCGCGGCGGAAACGCAAGAGCTTTGTGACAATGGCGTCGCCGGAGAGCCCACTCAAATGCACTACACAGATGGTCACCACCTCCCCTCAGATCCCCAACCCATCCCCGTCTTTCTCAGACAGCACAGGCCAGCCCGTGGAGTCGTCCCTGGCATTCCCGTGGACCTTTCCCTTCGGCATTGACCGGAGGTTCCACTCAGACAAGCCCAAGCTCCCGGAGAGCCCTCGCTGCCTGGAGCAGGGCACCACGGGGACCTCAGAGGTGGTGGTCGGCCGGCGGCTCAGCGACTTCCTGACATGCGAGAGATCCAAGGCGGTGTCGTCACCGGTGCCGGCGGAGGAAGAGGATGTGAGGGTGAAGGTAGAGCGCCTCAGCGATGAGGAGGTCCAGGAGACGTCGTCCCAGGCGGTCAGTGCTTCCCAGAGCTCGCTCAGCGACCAGCAGACGGTGCCAGGAAGTGAACAAGTCCAGGAGGAGCTTCTCATTAGTCCACAGTCTTCCTCCATAGGTGAGGCTTTCTAAGTCATTCTCCATACGTAACAGAACTGACCCACAGTTTGTTGAATTATTCACTGAATACATGTTTGATTTGTCGTCTCAAAGCTCAGTGGCTTAGACTTCAGACTAGAGTTACACCAATATATTGTTAGTGATATATCAGGTGGATATTGGCTTTTTATTAAAAAAAATTGGCCAGTCATGTCATCCACTGCTAATACGATGGAGATTCCTCCCTTACCCAGTTTCAGTGGTGTCAGTCTATAAAACCTGCATTGAAACCCTCCTCACCCCCCTTAAGATTAATAGTCAGTATTTCCCTTAGCTCAGAACTTAATTTGTGGTTGTAGGGCCCCCGGGGGAGATACCTTTCAATGCTCATCTGATGGAACAAATGTTCAATGCATGGAAGAAAACATTCCGCTCGTTGATAATTACATGACTTGTTGAATATATAGACTCCGATAGCAGCTGTGGTAATGTCACTCTGCGGATGGTAACATGAATTACCTTCGGTTGTCGAGTTTATATCAGGTTTTTGTCAGACAGCTTTTTTTTTTTTAGGTCAGACTGCGTCCTTGTCCATCTAGCAGGTGATGTCTGTCTCACACAAGGTGATGAGGAAAAAAGGGGTGTGGTGTGTTTACAAGCTACAGCTGAGTGAGTTTAGTCTCTGGTGTGACGGAGAACATAACGTGATGCGCTTGAGATCCATTTATATACACTCACCTTTTTTGTGTGTGGTGGCCGTGCCAATATTGTGGCAGTGCACCACAGATGAGCCTATGTATGGAAAGCACTGATATTCATTTCAGTAGAAAGTTTTAGTCTCCCATGGTTTAAATATTTCAGAGGCTTTTCCTCCCTGACAAGAATACAATTCTCAAGGAAATACTTGTAATTTGGGTATTTCTTTGCGAAAGAAAATGGTCAAATCTACAAATGTTGAATGTTTAACTTTTTTCTGTTTTGCTGTGTTGAATAGTCACAAAATCAAGAGACAACTTCTATATATGAGTGAAATGCTTTTCTCCCCCTGCCTCTTTCCAGGGTCAATGGATGAGGGAGTGTCGGAGAGCTTGCCGTCAATGCAGAGCACCTCTAACGCTGGAGGACATGCTGAAGATGACGAAAGGTATCATGATTTGTAAAGACTTGCAGTTGGGCAATACAAGTGACGGAAATCCAGACATAAACTTCATCAGTGTGTGTCTGTGCCACACCTATTTAGATCATAAATTGTTACCGTAAGTTAAATTGGCAAAAGCATGATGAACTATGATGATGAAGGCAAAGCTCTCGATCTACCGGTCAGTCTTCGTTCCTACCCTCACCTATGGTCATGAAGGATGGGTCATGACCGAAAGAACGAGATCGCGGATACAAGCGGCCGAAATGGGTTTTCTCAGGAGGGTGGCTGGCATCTCCCTTAGGGAGAGGGTGAGAAGTTCAGTCATCCGTGAGGGACTCAGAGTATAGCTGCTGCTCCTTTGCGTAGAAAGGAGCCAGTTGAGGTGGTTCGGCATCTTGTAAGGATGCCTCCTGGTCGCCTCCCTTGGGAGGTGTTCCAGGCACGTCCAGCTGGGAGGAGACCGCGGGGCAGACCGAGGACCAGGTGGAGGGATTACATCTCCACGCTGGTCTGGGAACGCCTCGGGATCCCCCAGTCAGAGCTGGCTAATGTGGCCAGGGAGAGGGAAGTCTGGGGCCCTCTGCTGGAACTGTTACCGCCGCGACCCGACCCCGGATAAGCGGATGAAGATGGATGGATGGATGGATCAAGATAATGTTTTATTACAAAC